>JAHQIW010000940.1:0-286557 GCA_019055375.1 Parelaphostrongylus tenuis | reverse complement strand
GGAGGAAAAGAGGTGGGCACTTTCGTATGGTCATTTCATCCACTTATTCTCCGGATAAAAATTCGCCATCGCCACTGCGTAGAAATCTGGGGAGGATTATAGAAGAAAAAATTAAGCAAAAATAAAAGATGTGATAGAGGCAATCTTTATCAGCATGAATCCTGGAGCAAACACTCTCCAGAAACTTCTCTGGTCAAAAAAAAGGATAAAGCTCTCGGCTTTGATCAGGCCCTAAGAAATGCGCCATGCATTCGTCTTCATCGGAACAGCATTCAAGATAATTGTATCAGGCCTTTAAAACTCGCCATAGTCTACCGATGCGTCAGTTCAAAGTGCCAACATCCCAGACAAGTCTGGTGCCGATTCACCGAGCCCGGGGAGTGTGAGACTTGGTGAGCTTCAAGCGAGGGATCGAACCATCGATCGTCGAATGCTCTTAGTATAAACGTGGAAAACCAGCAGCAGAACACCTCTTCCTCTAATCACTGCAACACGCCTGTATGGGTTTATGATTCTGTAATACTTACTTATCGACGCGATCAATTCCAGCATCATCAGGAAAAATTGTTATTTCACGGATAAAAAAGCTTGTTGAAATATCAGAAATCAAGATGGTAGAGCGTAACAAAGTAAAACACTTGTTACGATAATTTGAATAAGGCCAATAGAGCTCAAGGCGTTTATCAACCCCTGAGGGATGCGGAGATGAATAAATTTATATCTGGCCTTTACAATGACTTGCGGTGGCCACCCGCTTTATCGAGTCAGTACTGCTTATCCTCCCAGACAAGCCTGAGATCAGACTGGTGCCAATTTGCCGTCCCAGAAAATGAATGGCTTGGTGAGCCATGAGCGTGAGATCGAACCATCGACCTTGTGTGCGACGCAGAGCATCTCTAACCACTACGCCACATGCGCTCTTTTTTACATCACACTCTGTAATAATAATGTAACTTTAAGAACACAACGAATGCAGAACAAATAGACAAATACAGAAGCACGTGAAAGAATGTAAGCAAAACGTTCTAGATATTGAGTCGCTAGATAGAATACATAATTTAGCATGAGAAAAACTGCCTAAAGATATATTAATTTGAACCCTATGCAGGTACGTAAATATTGAGAGACGATTGAAACTTCTTAATGAAAACCGACTTTCCTCTACTTAGCATAAGCAATCAATCATACTCTCTTTGTTGATTGAGCCTGTAACACGAGGTTGTTAATGAAACTTGGTACTTCTCCGTTTGGTAACACAGTTCTCTAAGCCTATACTTTTCTCTGGACAAGAACTTTTCATAGGGAGTGTTAGCAATCATTCGAAAGCTTAGATTTCTGGTTAGAACCGCACGTAAAGGGTTATCTGAAGAGACCCTTTCATACCGCTGTAAAATTTAAAACAAAATTATGATTCACAACAGATGCGCAGTTCGACCATCACTTCACTGAATGCACGAAAAAGCATATGAACGCCTAGAAAAAATCACTTAGTATCAGAGTAAGACGTTTAATCTAAAGTTTCCTCCAATGCGAAGAAGCAATTCCTGCTCAAAATAACAGAAATCACACTCCATATAGGAGATACCGATCGATATTCTAGGGGAACCCCCTTGGCTCCCACTTCCCCTTCCAATCCGCATACCGAAAATTGTTCAAAAAACACATTACCCGCGTATGTGAATCAATCTTACTTACCAAGCTACACTGCGAGAGACGGCCTTTCCGGAAAATAAGCACAGCATTGGAATCGTCAAATTTTACCCTATTGAATGATTACTACTGGTCTAAAAAACGAGCTCTGTAGGGCGAGAAATATGCGCGTGTGAAACACAAATGTCTTCCTTTCGCTGAAGCGTTATAATTAAATTTTTTGAAATATGAACATGTACAGCACTAGGTAGAGATTTATGCTTTCGAGTGATTACTAACACTCTTCTGAAAAGCTCTTGTCCAGCGAAAGGGATAAACCTAGAAAACGAAGAAAAAAACCAAACGAAAAAGTACAAAACCCTATTTGACCAACGTTTCGTCTTCTTCTTTAGAGGAGACTAATCGCAACCAATGATCCGTAGTCGCTCTTCTTCCCAGTGGCACTTCGTCTTCGCAGCCGCTCAGATCGAAGCGCGTCGAAACGATATTCGAATGAAACTTCATTGAAACACTCGCGTTCATGGCTTAATAGCACAAAGAAACTATTAGGAAATATGTAACATCTTAATCATAGCAAAAATACTCAAATATCTAGAATTACTTGATACCTACTCATTTGTCTTCCAAAGTACTTCAACACTAAAAAAAATCTAAGGTTTATTCACTCATTTTAGAAATTTAAGGGGTGCCGTGGCCGAGTGGTCGCGATGATCGTCGCGGCTCGCGCGGGACCGAAACCCATCCTCTATTCTCTCCGGCAGTCAACAACAATGCCATAGGGAAACGTCGCAATATGGCTATCCTCGAGATTACAAGAAGATTCGCTCAATCAGTAATCCACGACGTTCAAAATGACGGAAAAAAACGAATTCAATGCTAGAAGTATTCGGATCCGCTCAGGACTGACGAAAAAAAACACCGTGAAGACGGAAACAGAAAAAGTAAAAAGTACAAAAAGACAAAATAAGCAAGATAAAAAGATATCCATAAAATCGATATACTAAAAAATATTTAGGATCTGTCCGCTTGTTCAAAAAATACTGCCAGTAATAAAAATAACTAAACATCTGTTCATTCATTCTATAAACATTCTAATATCGAGAGATCATCTAGTACTCCTAAAAGAATTGAGAGGTAAGCAAAAACTCGACCTCGGACGGGAGTCGAACCCGCGTTTATCCTTGCCAGGGACGCGTGCTACCACTACACCGCCGAGGCCACCGTCCACTTACCACTCATTCTTCAGTATCTCTTCGTCATAGCTTATCATAACATCATCACACTGCTAAAATGTAGTAAAAACATAGGAAATCTTGGAATTAGATATCTAATATTTATACACTTAATACAGAAAAATTCAGGCAATTCAACCCTCAGGAAGGAAATTTTATTCATACTTTACATCATATTTTTCACGTCTATGCTTACATTCTATACTTCATTTATTTATTGATTTTCACAATTTGTAGGAAATATTTTGAAATATTTTGTTACAAAGAAATATTATAACAACTATCCACTTATTATAGAAAAAATCCAGAGTCAAGAAACTCGATATTTACTCATTTTATACGAGATTTGAACTCGAATACTAAAATTAGAATTTCTTTATAAATTATGATCAATCTGGGTAAATTTATTAAGAATAATATTTGATATTTGGTAAAATATTTAATATAAAATATTTGAAAAAATTTTCATAGTAAGAATAATATTTATCTATAATATTAATATTAAAAAGAAATAATAATAAGAATATAAATTTGATATCCAATCGATAGTAAGGAATATTTAGGCGGCTTAATCCTTATTAGAGGGCTCATAGAAGGCGATCTCCCACGAAAACTGGGAGACTTATAGAGGACAAACCCCTCCGATGTAGAGGGCAAACCCCACTCCTCCACCTGCTCCACAAAGATCGGCCGAGCCCTACGAAACGAAAGCTTAAAAATGAAACGTCAGTCACCACCGATCAATAAAATAGGGAGTTTAGGCGAGATCCAAAGGGCTCGACGGTGCTATCGTGATAGGACCAAATAAGACAAATATATCGTGCGCCCTTTAATCACTCCATTGCATGATAACATGAAATTTGTCAAATTAGTGGCCATTCGCTTTATAGTTCATCTGTCTGGCTCGTCCTGTCACTAGAATCGCTGTGGCCGCCCCAGCTCTTCATGCATTGGGTCCGATTCCTACTATCAAAATTATCGTACACGAAACCGGAGGCTGTGTAGCGCAGTGGTTAGAGGTTCCGTGCTTCACTCATCGTGACCGACGATTCGATGGTCGATGGTTCGATCCCGCCCCGAGGTTCACCAAGCCTTCCATCCCCCGGGATCGATAAATGGCTATCAGACCTGTATGGGAGCACAGCAGCAGCTGACTGGGCGTATAAATCGATAGGCACCGTGAGGCATTCTAAAGACCAGACATGCACCCAGTCATTTTTAAGCCGCTACGAATGGAGTCCAATGCATGGCTAGTCCGTCAGGATTATCAACGCCGAGAAGTCTGCCTTTTTCTTCAGTTCTCCATCAGGATATTGAAACATTTTACATGTTGCTTCGACTGCTGCTGAACCGTTTCGGGGCCTTGGATCCACGACCTCTAAATCTCTAACTGGCAACTCTGGATGCTCTGCTCCATTTCCTCTGCATCTCTAACCCCCAGCGTGCCATTTCTAGATGCAGCAGGAATTTATCTTTTCTATAAGTGTCGCTGGATGCTGGTCGAGACGGTAGTCCTTGAATCCTGAAGTAGCGAGCTAAGGCGTCCCCTAGGGCGTTCGTTAATCGATTGCAAGACTGTGATGAGGGAGGAGATCGAACCTGCATTTTGCTTCCTCATACACTGCATCGCTAGCAGCTGCGCAACCCCGCCTCCGTAATTTATTTCGGTTGCCCGTTGCCTCATTTTTTCGTCTTATTTGCTTTTCGATTTTTCTTTTCATTGATTTTAATTGCCGAAGGAAGTCGGCTTTTCCAGGGTTGAATTCGTCATGGACGGCGGCGGGACATCCTCGACGGACACTTCAACACCCTTGGGGATGTCGTCGTCTCGTGGCGGATTTCGTCGTCGAGGGAGAGGCAGAAGAGGCGGAGCGGGAGGCTGTGGAAGTTCGATTACCCAAGATTGCGGGCCAAATCCAGTGAATGAGGACGGTTCTTTATCATCAAGCCATCGAAGGGGAAATCACCACCGTACCCGTCCAGGGAGTGGTCTCCGCTACGGTGACGACGATTCATCACAAGCTAAGTAAGTTCGTTTCTCACTTATCCCTTTCGGGACCGTGGGCCCACCTCTCTGCATCTCTAGCCCAGGCGTGGCAGCGCTGGACGGTTTGCTCCACCTCCCCTGCATCTCTAACCTTCCATGGGAACGCTTCCGATGCACTATTGTATTATTTCAATTGCATCATTGCTGTTATTTTCCTACTTGCACTAACATACCATAGGAAAATACAGCAATAACAACAGTTGAACTGGTACAATAATGCGTTCAATGCGTTCCGATGCTGGGGCTAGAGACACAGAGGAGGTGGATTCACGGTCCCGAAAGTGCTAAAAGTAGGTTTTCCCAATTTTTCATAGAAAATGGAGTTCCCCGCATTTTCAAGTGGCATAGAGCTTTTCATGCTTCCTTGTTGCTCCTCTCATCTCGTCTGTTTAGCCGTAGAAGTCGACCTGGCGAGGAAAATAACCCTGCATCTTTTCTTGGTAGTGATCGGAGAGAAACTGAAGGTAAGTCTTCAAATTCCCGAATTTGTGCTAAAAAGTCTTGTTTTTCTTTTCCTTCATCCTATCTTGTAACTTCATATTCAAGGACTTTGAGTGATATGTAAAACGTTAAACCTCGATAGGGGGCTGAACGTGCGTCTTACCATTTCGGAGACGTGCGTTAGCCACTGGACTACGGGACACCACGGAGCATCGAAGCTGTCAGCAACAAACCGTCAACGGCCTTTAGCTGATAAGCACATATCGGCAGTAAATCCAGTTAGCGTTGACAGAAATAGTGATAGCGGCACAGCAGCCCCACTTAGTGTAGTGGTTAGCACGCACCCCCGGAAACTATGAGACATGAGGCAGACTTCTGCCCGAGACGCGAATCTTTGCATATCGCCTGTAATTATTGAATACATGGTTGTAACACCTTCATATTCTACGGGTTTTGTTTTGAAACTCGCTTAAATCAGTATAATTTGGTGGCTTATTTCAAGTCTTTAATGAGGTCTACTGTGGCACTTGAGAAGTGCTACACGCGTGTTTCGGCCTTTCAACAGTACCATGATGCCTTTCGTTTGAGCCAGTCTTTTGTAAGGGAATATACCCCCTACATATAAGAGTCGATGGCGAAGGTGTTACACTGCACGCGTAAAGTGGAAATATCGCTTCACACTGCAGAGAACAAATCACTACATGTCCTAGTACAAACAGTCGACTTTTAACATATTATTTATCATTATTTATGAGCACGAGCGCATGTGGCGCAGTGGTTAGAGGTGTCCCTGCGTCGCACACGAGGTCAATGGTTCGATCTCGCGCTCATGGTTCACCTAGCCAACCATCTCTCCGGGGTCGGTAAATTGGTACCAGGCAGGTCTCAGACGTGTCTGGGAGGATAAGCAGCACTGGCTCGGTTCAGCGGAGGCCTCCGCGAGTCATTGTAAAGGCCAGATATGCATTCAATTGCCTCAAAGAAGTTAAAAATGGAAGTCGAATGCATGGCGTATCCCGCAGGGATTGATCAACGCCGAGAGCTTTATCCTTTATTGACCATGAGCAATCGACTATTAATCGCTGCAGTGTGAGGTGTTACTTCCACTTTGCGCACACAGTACAACATCGTCGTCGAATCCTTTATATGTCCCCTTATATGTAAGGGATAAGTTAAGAAAACGAAGAACATCCGACTCCCTGCCTACCTTTTCAACTCGACGGTTTCTTAGCCCTAAGGTACACAGGAGAAACCTGATCATCACTTGAGCAGGATGAAAGATCACTTGACGTTATTGAGCGCGCTATCGTAAGGTCGATGCTAGGGTCATGCCATATCTCGCAAATGAGAGAAAGAATCCGCAATTTGCGACCGACGTCGCCGCTACCGACCGGATTCCTCGGGATGTCAGCTCAAGAGGAAGACCACCGACCCGGAGGTCGGATTTCTTCACGGAAAACTCAGGAGAAGGATATGATTCTCAGCGATTCCTTAGAGTGAGTAGGACCCATTGAGGTACTGCACGCGATAGGGAAAAATGGAAGGGTTGCTGATGCCCGCTTGAGTGACTCGACGATCAGCGGGACGACAGGTGATGCAGGTGATGTCCCCTTACAATGTATTGGCTCAAACGAAAGACGCCGCGCTACTGATGAGGCTGAAAGGCCGAAACACGTGTCTAACACCTTATAAAAGCCTTGAACAGACCTCATGAAAGGCTTAGAATATTAACCAAATTATATGGCTATAACATTCAATCACGGTTTTGAAGGCGGTGGTCATCAGCGTCAACTGACCCATCCTGATCGACAGAGAGGTAACCGCGGCTTCTTTACTCATCGTGTTCGAGGTGGGTTGAACCTTTTATAAAGCGTTATTTATTAATAATTCATCGTCGCTCTTTCCTATTAGTTTTTTCCTAGTTGGTGGCATTAACATTGGAATTTCAGGGAACAGCAGCTCTCAGCCAACCAGACACACTTTCAATCCCTCTGCATCACCATTCGTTCCGCAATCTTTGATGAACAGAGTCCAACCAGTCAGTGTCCTAAGCAACCAGGTAGGCACCAGTGTTCTCCTTTCTCCATCTCTTGATAGAAGTCAAAGGTGTCCGAAAATTAAGCAGTCTACACGAGGACAGCTCAGGCCAAGTTATCATAGAGGATGCGGAGTTTATCGAAATCAAGAAGAAAACCGTATAAGCGGAATGAAGCGAGTCGTCTACATCTTATCAAACTCGGAGAAGACCATTTCAGTTACACCAGAAGAAAGTGAGAAATGATCTCCATGGACAGGAAGAGTCAATGAGAGGTAGAAAAAAATTTCAGTGTTGATTTCCTAAAGAGCTTACCAGTAAACGAGCATATTTCAGGGCGATTGATTCAACAATTGGAGATGCGATCCTATGAATGTGCGATCTGTTGTCAAGTTATCCTGGCTAAGGAGGTATTGAAATGTTATTAGATCTTCTTATAAGTTTTGGCACCGAGATAATCAAAGCCCAAGCTTAGTAGTATATGGACACTAGTAGTCTTCGATAGCCCGAAGTCTCGAATTTTGATGCCTAGAATGGTTTTGAAACGGTCCATATAGAGCGCTGTTAAAGCAAAAAGAAGGTCATGTTTCGCCATCGAAATAGTAGTCTCGTTGCTTGAACTTTATGCGGATTTATTTGGCAGCGTGAACTCAGAAAAAAAATGTATACCTATAGAGCGATAGAATGAAGTCTCCTTTACGATTCTTATACAAAAACGCTGGAAATTTTTCGGCAAAGAGGGAAAGAATTCTAGATAGGTGATGCTGTGCGCAACGATTCCAACTACCGCCTCAAAGAAGTGCGTTCTTTCGAGAACCGTCCCTTTTTCTCAAGAAAATTTCTGGGTTTTTTTTTGTACAAGAACTATAGAGGAGACCTTGTTCTATCGTTCTATAGATGCAGTTTCTTTTGTTTCACATTTACAAATAAACCCGATCAATAAATGTTGGGCGACGAACTAATTAAACTAACTACTTGAGATGCGAAACATTATTTTCTTTTTGCTCTAACATTGCTCTGAATGAAAGGTTTCAAAAACCAGCGTTAGCATCAAAATTTCCCTGATTCGAGCTGTCAATGACTATCGGAGATCTGTGTGAATTACCAAGCTTGGTGTTCATTGGTACACTGCCAAAAAGTTGTGTTGTAATTCCATGTCATTCAAATTACAGGCGATCTGGTCTTGCAAGACGTGCTATCAAATGTTCCACATCACCGGTGATTGTATTATAAATTGGGCTAAAAAAAGCATGGAGGAAGATAATAGGTGATTGAGACGTTTTAACGGATTTTTTGAAAAGTACTGTTGATTACACCCAGATGTGTTAGTACAAATCCACCGTAAGAGTTAGTGGAGGGCTAATAAATCTCTAAAGCCTTAAGCTCTCTCCGTTGATCAGTCTTTGAAGGATGTCATGCATTTGTCTTCATCCAGCTTCGTTGATGTAATTAAGTGCATACTTGGGCCGCCTTTGACTAGTGGCTCATAGTGGCCTGCGATGTATCAAGTCAGTGCTGTTGTACTTCCAGTAAAGTCCGGTACCAGTTCACCGACCTCGGAGAGATGGAAGGCTTAGTGAACTTTGGGCATGAGGTCGAACCATCGATCATTGAAGATCGACCATGTCTCCGCCTCACGCGCTTTGGGGGAGTAGTAAACAACGCTTATCGTTTTTTTAAGTCACAAAAATATAGCAACAGATGGACACGGTCTGGCTTTCCACAAAGGGCTGGTCAAATTTTAGAGCGTCTCAAATCGTGGAAATATCGTCAAGTGGATTTATTTAATGTTTAGGTTTTTTTTCTGTTATACGGTGACAAATGAATATTCAACCCCTTCGCTAAAGAAGAGCTTTTCATAAGAGTGTCAGTAATGATTTGAAAGCTCAGAGTCTCTGGCCAGCATGTTACGTGGCCGGTTTTGCAAAACACCCTTTTATGACACTGTCAAATTCCAAATGGAATTATGTTTCACATCGGCTGCGCAATACAGCTATTACTTCGCTTGAAGCAGGAAAAGTACATGAACATGTAGCGAAAATCTTCTGATATTAGAGTCAGACGTTTGATGTGAAGTTTCTTCGAAGCAGAGAAACAGTTCCTAATTAATGACAAAAATCGCACTTTCCTATTGCCCTCAGAAGGGCTAATTAATCGATCGCCGTGTTGGAACGGACCACATCCGCCCTGCCCCTTGCGCTCCACTCTGTAAAATAATCAAGATCACTCCGGGTCATAGAAAAATACGATTCTTGTTACTCAATAAGGAATTGTCTCTCGAAACTCCAGATCAAACGTCTGACTCAAATTCTGAAAGATTTTCAAAACACGTCATGTGTTTTTTCCTGTTTCCAGCGAAGTAATAGATGAATGCGGGGTCGATGTTAAACATGATTTTATTATGCATGTTATAGCGTTATAAGAGGGTACTTTTGAAAACCGGTCACGTAGAGCTGTAGCCAGAGTTTTAAGCTCTCGAATGATTACTAACACTATTAGAGAAATTCCTGTACAGCGAGCGAGGTTGAATATTCATTTGTTCTTATGACCGAAAGGAATCTCGTGATATTGTATTTAGTCTATTTTGCCATTTTTTTGTCCGTAGGAATACTTATATTTTTTTCCTTATCCAGATGGCGATGCCCTACATGTCAAACAAAGTACGATACAGTTCCTTACAATTACTATTGCTTTGTGGAAAACGGCGTAATCCCAATGCCCATGCGTAAGTAGTGTTTTTGAGAATTTCGTTCTCTGTCTCGTAAAAAATACTTGTAATCGAAAAAATAGCAATATTTGTGGTTGTAGGAGCGAGACACCACATTCGTGTGGAAATATCTGCCGTGGTAAACGTGCACCACGTTGCCCTCATCCGTGTAATGAACCATGTCATCCGGGACCATGTCCAGAGTGCTCAGTGATGTTAACTCGCCGGTGTAACTGTGGGAACACTGAGAAAGCAATCCGATGTGGTTTGGACGTGGAAACGAAGGTTCTGTTTCGTTGTTTTATTTGTCTTGTTACGTTTTATTGAAATTACTGTAATGCTGTACATTTATTCCTTTATTAGGTTGGCAAGGAATTTCCGGGTTCTTTCGTTTTTGTTAATTACATCTCATGTATTTAGGGTTTTTGTTCTTACTATCGTTTAGAGCAGCTTCTTGCAGTTATTTTGATATATAACACTCATACATTTGTCTTGAGTGGAACTGTCCCAGGAAAAAAAAACGATTGTTGATGCTGTACGATTGTTGTTTGAGTTTAAAGTCTGCTAAAACTTTCCACCGGATTAATGAGGCTTGTGTAACGGAACAGTTGGGAGAACTGCAGTCGTTTGTCGTTTAAATGAACTCATGGTTGGAAATAGAGATTTCACGCACAAGCAAGGAACAGACCGTCTACAAGAAATGGACGAGCAAGCTGTTTTCATTGCAATCGAGACGTCTCCGGAATCATGACAATGCCAGAAAGCTGGGAGGAAGTGATTGGAGTTGATAGGCGAAGCTTTGATAAATCTCTTGTGTTTTTACCTTTGCTTCGAGTGTTTTATTAAGACCATGCTCAAATTTCAATAGACCCTTCATTATTATTTGAGCCAATATGTCATGTGGTCTGGTAAGGTTCTTGTACAGCCTGATATACGTGTTTCATCCTTACAAACTCGTCAGTCGGGTAGAACTTCACTTCATATAAAGTGTAAAACGTTTGTCTTCAATATCTCTTTATAGGGAGAGCAGGCTTCCGAGAGAACTGACTAATAAAAAGATCGAAAAACGACGGGAGTTTTGCCCGACTAACGAGTCTGCAAGGACGAAACACGTGTATGGGGCTTTACAAGAGCGCTTACCAGACCACATGACATGTTGGCTCAAATAATAATGAAAGGATCTACTGACACTTGTGTTTTTATTTGTTTAATAAGGGATAAACATGTACAAAAACGGAATAGTCCGGAAAATTTCTTGCTAACCCAATATTACGTAAAAGGAGCGTTTGGCGCCGTGGTTAGAGGTGCTCTGCAACGTTCATGATCGCTTAGTCGGTGATGACTGGATTGATCCCGCACTAAAGGCTCACGAAGCCCTTCATAAAGATCAGGGTCAGTGAATTGGTACTAGACTTGTCTGGGAGAATAGCCCATGGCGACCGCGAGACATTGTAAAGGCCAGATGTGCATTCGGTCACCTTAAACGAAGCTAAGAATTGAAGACGTGTCCATGGCGTATCCTATGAGGGTTGATCAACGGTTGATCAACGCCGAAAGCTTTATCCTTTATCGTCCGTGTATAGTCGTGTCACGTGGTTAATCAGTCAGTGCATAGAGTTGTTTTCAACCAAAGGATCAATATTTTGAATAGGATTTTAATTTCAGTGTGATAAAGTATGCGATCGTCTGCTTGCGTGCGGTATTCATCGTTGTACGCGTGTGTGCCACGAAGGTGAATGCGATCCATGCGAAGTGGTGACACAGCAAAGTACGTTTGATTTTCTTTTCCGACGTTTTAGAAAATTCAAGTTACAAATGGAATTTTCCGTATTTAACTTCTTTAAGCGCTGGTATGATGTTATAGATTTACCCAGTGATGTAGAGTGATGTGCAAAACTTTTGCGTCAGGCGGGACTCGAAACCCGCATTTCACCCTATCCGGGGGTGCGGCTCTAACCCGTTTCACTAGTGACGCCCGTCTTGCTCACCACTCTTTCTACGCTACAAGACATCTATCTGTCGGCATTACTAGGTTCAATGTCTATACCGACTACCTGAATCAAACGTTGACGGTCGGTTGCTAAAAGAGATTGATGCGTTTTACCATAGAAAGAGTGGTGGCAAAATGGGCGTCAGCAGTGCAACGGGTTAGAGCACGCGCTACCGAATAGAGTGAGATGCGGATTCGGTTCCCTTTGAGGCAAAATTTTGCACGTATCTCTACATCACCGGGTATCATAAATATATGTACGTATATATATATATATATATATATATAATATATATATATGTATATACATACATACATGTGTATACATGTATACATATATGTATATGTATGTATATATACATATATGTACATGTACATATTATGTTAATAATAAGTGGTGTTGAGGGATGAGCAAAACTTTGAACCTCGATGTGGGATTGGACCGGCGTCTCACTCTTTTCTGCTTGTTGCGTGCTGACTAGCGCACAATGGGAACCCCTGTTCTGCCATCACTTATTGCGACGAGGTTTCGAACCTGTTCGCAACCAACCGTCAAATGTTTGGCTTGCTTAGCGCAAATCGGCATCGATGCCTCCAGCTGACAGCTGTAGATTATACGTAATCTATCAAAATTTTTCGTTAAAATGCTTTTAAGCTGTGTTATGACGCTATAACTTGGTATATCAAATGATCTTGGGTGATCTGCGAAATTCGGACTTCGGTTGGGAGTTGAACCTGCTTTATGTCTTTCTCGCGGGTGCTGCCAACCACTGCAGTAGTGGGATTTTTGTTTTATTATCACTCTTTCTGCGATTCGTGGTATCGATTCTGTCGGCTGTTTAGCTTGGTAAGCACATATCAGCATTGAACTCAGGTTCACTGACAACTACTAAATATATGAAGTGGGGAAGAAGTTTCAATTCAGTTGCTTTTTGAATAGTGAATGACATTATATCTATACAGGTGCCTAAAAAGTGTCATTTTCAGGATACTTTGATAATAACAGAATAGTGTATAAACGAATGAATGCATCCAATCAAAGGGGTAGTAACGTTCATTAGATCAGCAGTTACAACAATAAACAAAAAAGGTCGTAAAATTTTCAAAAATTGCCTTCTTTGGCCTCTACACATTTACGAAAAAATCGCTTGTGAAAATTTCCATCGATGCTCGCCCACGTTTTCACCGCAGTTTCGTTTTAAAGCTTGTGTCAAAGCCGTTTTCAACCTGTCTAAGCTTGCGTAGCGAGTAGCGAAGACTTTTCCCCAGTATGGACCACTCGGACTAATCAAATAGGTTGAGATCCGGAATGTTTGACGGCCAAATGTCCTTGCACCAGAAGCCTGGAAACAGCTCATGACAGATTAAAATCGTCGACCTAGCTGAATGGCCAGGAGCTCAGTCCTGCTGAAGCGTAAATCCGCTGGCATCAAAGTGTTGACTAGTCCAAGGCTCCGATGCGCTCAGTAAAACTTGTTGCTGATAGCTGGCAAGGATGATTCTGACGTTTCTGCTGATGAAGACTGAAGGCGTCTTTCCGGTAGCACAAACGCCGATGAGGACCGTCACAGAGGCTAGAGAATGACTACAGCTCATGGTTTTTGCTACTTCAGACTTCTGCTGACCCTTCTTGAGAAGCTGACGTTGATTCTGGCGATTATGGAGTGATTTCTTTGTAAATATCTTCGTATTCGTGAAAAGCACTTCTGACAAACGACCATCAGCGATCAAATAAATCACTCGGCGAGCCTTTTAATTCCGTTTTTCTTCCATATTTTATGTCTAGAAAGTGAACACGAGAGATCTAGTGGTTGCGCAGCTTCAGCTCAGCTTTGGCAATATTTCGGACGCTCCACTCGCTAATTCCGAGCTTACCTAGCCATTTTGCGCATCGAACGTTCGGAACTTCGTTGACCTTGGCAACGGATCCTATGAGTGCTCTCCGGAATAGACGAGATGGTTAGACGACCTTTTTCGAGAACAGCCCCTGAGTTCCTACGATGTCTTTCACACATTTCACGGCTCTGTAGACACTTGCTGGTCTGAAAACACTCCATTTTAACAATGTCGATCGTTGTCATCTCCGTCTTGTGCAACTGCTGCGATACGTTGATTTTACGATCCATAACTTGGGCACACCTGAAAACAGAGGTCAGGTAAAACACATCCTTGATCAGATCTGAATGAAGAGTTTAATAAAATTATCAGCATATCGAAAAGTATAATATCGATGCTAAAATCAGCAAAATACAAAATTGACAGAATTTTATACGCACCCTTCATATCCAATATAGTCTGATGGAATGTCTTGAGGCTATGAAAGGTCTGCTATTATGGCATCTTCAGTGGTATACATTCTTTTAGACTATATTGAATCTTTAAGCGAGGTTTCAAAAGTCGATTGAAAGGTAGTTACATATGCTCCATAACAGCCGTGAGCCATGCAATTGAAAATCAGTCAGTCTGGAAGAACGCAAAATCAAGTGATCATTTCACTTGCCGTGGATTGATACTTCTTCGCCGACAATTTCTAATATTAGTAGCGGGGACTCGATAAGCATGTGGTATTGATGAGGCGTACGAAAACGCCGAAAAGTATCTATACCTGTTGAGAAGCTATATCAGAGCTAGGAAGGCTTAAGAAATTCTATCAGACTTATTGAATTTTTAAAGCGAGACTTCAAAAATGTTGAATGAGAGATATTGTTATATACACAATAGTCATGAGTGGGCAGCTCACCCTTTCGGAAGCGTTTAAAGTCCAATTAAGTTCTATTGACCGACATTTTAGGCTGCTATTGTGGTGTATCATCACGTGTAATTTTATGTGGCGATAAATGTTCGGATAAGTACTCGTGTGGTTCTCCATGCTCAGGATTTTATACTTGCGGTGTCCACCGTTGCACAAGGAAGTTAGTTTTTGTTTGAATTCTCATGGAGGTCATTAACATTTCCTACTATAACGTATCTTTGAGTTATCACATATTACAGCTGCCATCAAGTTGGCGAATTTGGTTGTGGTCCGTGTTCATACTCTCCTGAACGAATCACACATTGCCCGTGTGGCCGGTGTTCTCTGAAAGAACTTGAGATAGAAAGGATATCTTGTTTGGACCCTATTCCCACGTGTAAAAACATATGTGGGAAAGTTTTGAAATGCGGTCCTGAAGGTTAGTTTTTGGCATTTCCATAATGTCCCGCTTTGGAACATCAGTATGTATTGCATTCAATACGTGCAGTTCTACTGCTTCAATATATTCAGAGAAAAAACATCGTTGTCGCTCTGTGTGCCACACAGGAGAGTGCCCTCCTTGTGATCTGAACACCAGCGTTGTATGTCGTTGCAAGCAAGTGAAGCGTACTCTAACTTGTGTCGAATACTTGAAATTCAACTGTAAGTAGATTTACACAATTTTTTTTCTCTGTCTGCCCAGGTTGCTCAAGATTGCAATCCTGTAGCTTCAATTAGAGCTTGATTATACCTTCAGGTGAAAATGAGTTTCTATGTGAAAAGCGTTGCAAAAAGCGAAAATCATGTGGAATACACAAGTGTCAGGAATTGTGCTGTGTACAAACGGAACATTTTTGCCTTCAGGTATCTGAAAGTGTTGCCTTTTATCTAGTTATGTCGGTTGCTTACTTCCGTGTTACAAGTATACGAGACGATGATCAATTTTGGTCGATAGCCGTTCATTTTCTTGAACTGAAATGCTTAGGTTGAGACTTTCACATAGTTGAATCGGAGAACTGGCGTTACCGTTTCTTTTTTGTTAAAAGTTGAAATTTTTGCTCTTTGTATTTTGTGGCTATAAGGGGACAAGTGAAAAACTGACCTTAGGCGCTGGAGAGGAACTCTTCATTGGAGTGTTAATAAACTATTCGAAAAGTGAACCTCCAGGCTACAGTCCTACGTGATTTTTGAAGCAACTTGAGCCCTGTCCGGCGCGAAATATGCGCGTCTGCAACTCAAGAAGTCTTCTCTAGCAATGTCAAGAAAAGGCTTTTTTTCGAAAACCCGGGGACGTGGAGCTGTAGCCTGAAGTCTCAGCTTACGAATGGTTGTTAATACTCCTATGAAAAGTTCCTCTCCAGTTAGTGAGATCGGTTTTTCATTTATCCCCTTAGAATTACAAAGAATCGAATTCTGTTCTTTCATAAGTCACAAACTGTTGCGTTTGAGTAAAAAAAACTATTGTGTTTTTGGCACTAAATGGATTCTAACACCCAGCTCTTTCCAAAGACTCGAACCCTCATTTCACCCTATCCGTTGCCGCGTTCTCTAACCCGTTGCGCTGCCGCCCTCTGTTTTGCCGTCACCCTTTTTATGCTACAACGCATCTATCTGTTCGCAACCAACCATCAGCGGTTCGGCCTGAGTAGTCAATATCGATTCTGAACCCAGTCACGCAGACAGATATTAGGTTTGAGATAAACAGATATATGTGTTGTAGCATAGAAGAAGTGGTGGCATAACAGACGTCTGTAGTGCAGCGGTTTAGAGCACACGCTCCTGGATAGGATTTTTCGCGGGTTTCGAGTCGCGCCTCACACAAAATTTTCCACATCACACAGCTCATTTGGCAGAACATTATACCACCACAAAACGGTTAAATAAAGAGAATTGCGTTTGATTTTAATACCTTTTTTCGTTTGATTAAATGCGCTATGAGCTGTGGGATATGTTTTCTTGAATTCAGGCGGTAATTTCTGACCATATATGAGTTCAAACATATATATATCCTTGTCTTATCTCCCAATTGTTCGTTGACTTTCAATTCGCTTTGTTTGCTATGGATTAAAGATGTCCTTTGTAACGGTTATCACAACTTTCTGTTGGTATTGAAACATTTTGGAGGCTCTAGTTGAATGTCAAAGAGACTGACTTTATCCTAGGTGTGCAACAAGCGTCTGTCATGCGGTTTACATTTCTGTGAGAGTATCTGTCATGCTGGGCAGTGCCCGAGATGTTTGAATTCAAGTAAGGCATTTTTTTCCAGTGGTGGTATACTTTCAGTGGGACAATGGAAAACCGATGGTATTTTGAGACTGGAACTCTCTTTTAACATAGTTGCTATTTAAATCGCATCATGTAGAGGTTCTTTATTGAAGGCTTCGAGGAGCAGTTCTGTCACTGTGGTCGGACCGTGCGGCCTCCACCTGTGCCTTGTGGATCACCGCTGCCTGAATGTAACGAGCTGTGTGCTCGCCCACATCAGTGCGATCATCCCGTTACGCATCGATGCCATGGCGAAGAGCGTTGTCCGCCATGCACTGCACTTGTGGAGCGAATGTGCTATGGAAATCACGAGGTGACAACAATTGCCTCTTCCAGTCTTCTTTTGGATGAGCGAAGCGCGGTTGTTGATAGTAGGATTTACTGAATACAATTTGATACAGTAAAATAAAGGCTGATCTTTCGGGGTTATCGCCTTCTTCAGTGGAAGGTTGAGTTAACTCTCAACTGACTCAGTAAAGCGCTGAAGTAGTGGTCAACTCAATTAATTTCTTTGTTTGACCCGTATCACTGCTTTTTTCTACTGTGTGGGTACCAGTACTTCTAGCATTTTTCTCGTTACCTTGCTTGCTTGAGGACTTCATCTTCTTCTGATGGTCGAAAAATACTGATAGGTCATGTTACTTTGTTATCTCGAGGATAGCCAGGATGGGCCGTTTCTATAGGGCGTTCGGTTGTCCTAGTTGCCGGAGAGGGGGGAGGGGGGGGCAGTGGGACCAATTTGGCGCCGAGCATCACTAGCCATTCGGCTGCAGTCTTATTTTGTGAAATAAAGTATAAATACTGTAGCCTTTGGTTGAGTAGATTGTGAAACAACTTCGCCTATCCATATTCTGACGAAGGCTATACCTCCGGAATGTCAGCCATTATTTCACTATGTTGTATTGTACTCAGCAGATCCTGCTGGTAAAACATTGTCCTGCTCTTCAAGGGCAACATGAAATTATTCTTCCTATGCCGAGATGAATAGATAGGCTGCTCTAGGAAATGCCTTTTTCTTGGAAGATTCATTATATAATGAAGCAAAACGTCCGTGCTTAACTTTTGAAAGGAACTTTTTTATAACGCTGCAGCATTGAAAATAAATCTATTCTTATACCGGCCGCGAGTTTTCACTACTTTTTCGCTGAAAGCACTGAAAGCATATGATCGTATAGAGGACGTCTTGTAGTATTAGAGTCAAACATATTTCTGGAGTTTTATACAAAGCGGAGAAATTATATTGGACAAATAGCGAAAATTGAACTCCACGTGTGTAACCTGTCAAAGCGATCCATCGATCCCCCTATGGAATCGACGATCAGCTACCCTTCACCTTCCCCCTCTCCGCCTGCCTACACCCTGCACACATTAGCCGAAGAACAACGCCCGTGTATGTGAAACTCAGCCTTATTTTTTCTGCTACACTGCAATGGAACGGTTTTTTGAGAACATGGGCATAGCGTTGAAATCACAGGAACTTAAGCTGTCAAACAGTTACTTATAGGTTGAGAAGGAGCTCTGTCTTGCGAGTACTTTGCATGTGTTAAACACGAATGTTTTCTTCATGCTACAGCGTCATATGGAAAGAGTTTTTTCAAACGGCTACGTAGCGCAGTAGCGAGCGATTCAAGCTTTCCAATGGCTCTTAACACTCTCATGAAAAGTTTTTGTCCAGCCAGAGGGATCGTTTCTTCATTTGTCGTCAGATAACAGAAAAGAATCAAAATTGCATTTTTGGTGAGAATTTTTTCACTACGAGCTGTTTAAGATTCGTAAGAATGTTCCTTGCCACATTGGTGCTGTATCGTGTGGTCGACCTTGTGGGAAGCTGCTTACATGTGGTGCTCATTACTGTACCAGGTACTGTCATTCAGGAGGCTGTTTGAAGGTGGGTTCCAAGCATTTCATCTCTTTTTGAAAGCCGTCAAATTGATTATGATCGAGAATCATAGTCGCTTTGTCTAAATTTGAATCGTTATGAATTGAGTAAGCGCGTGTGGCGCAGTGACTAGAGGTGCCCTGTGAGACGCATGAGTGATCAATCGGTGGTCGAAGGTTCGATGAATTCGTAGCAGGTATCTCTGGGATTATAGCAGCAATTATGGTTCATCGTTAGGCTACCAATAGTCATTGTAAGGAACAGATGTGCATTCATTCGCCTCAAGTGATGCTAGATGAAGACGAATGCGTGAGGCATACCTAACTGATCAACATTGAAAGCTTTATACTTTTTTTTTTTGATGGATTGAGCTCTCATACATTCGAAACTGCGACTAAGTATTGATATTCAAGAAAACTGTGTTTGAGTAATCATACCCAATACTTTCGCTCTACTACCTCCTCTAATTTCTGGCCAGGGCATTATGTGAATTAAAGACACAGAAATGCAGAGACACCAGCGATTTTGGGACGTTCCGAAGTCCCGAATTTTGCTTCTATCTCAGCATTCTTATATTGATATACTTTTTATTCAACCAATTAACTATTTTTAACAGGAAAGTGAAAAATGCAGTCGGCCGTGCATGGTTTTACGATGTCCATGTGAGCATCCATGTGCACTGCCCTGTCATGGACTAAGCCCGTGCCCAGAATCAGAGTGCCAGCATCTCGTCGATGTAACTTGCGAATGTGGGAAGCGGAAATCGCAGATGAAGTGCTCAGACGTGAGAATATGACATACTATTGACCTTTGATGCTGAAGTAGTGACCAAAGATCTCTGAATTTGCACTTTCAGTTCGAAAAATTCAACAACCGTCTTCGAGCTATTGATGCAGAGGCAAGTGAAGAAGACAAAAATTTGGCTTTCAGCGGTGTAGGAGCATTGAGAAGATCGGCTAGCACAGAAAAATTGAATTGGTTTGTGGTTCTAATCCTTTATTGCCCATTCAAATGTGTTGTGGATATTTATCTCTTGGTTTAATTAAGAAAAAAAAGTGCGTTATAAATAAGCAAGGAATTTTTTGTGAAGTCTATAGCGCGAAATCAAGATGCTGCAGACACTTTCTTTGATCCTTTCGGCCTGACATTTCTTGTGTTTTTACCTATTTTTTCATGTGCTGTTTCGTTGGATAACAGATGTTGAATAATTTGCAGATGAAGAACTAAAAAGTCGTGCAATTTTATATAAAAGTTATTGCGAGAAGGTTAGAATGACGAATCATATGAAATACGGAGAAGTTCAAAGGTGAAATCGTTTTTTATTTCCTTACAGCTTGTCCTGCGACGATGAATGTAAGAAGGCGGCTCGAAATAAGAAGCTAGCTGAAGCTCTTGAGCTGGTCACGAACGAAGACGGTGATCTTGACAGGGAATCAGTAATTACATTTACAGAAAATCTAAAGGTAGGCGTCCGTGTATATTCTAAAACCTTTGTATAGATTTTCGATCGTATTGTGGAGTCAGAGCGCATGTGGCGCAATGGTCGGAGGTGCTCTGCGTCTTACACGAGGCCAATAGTGATCTCGCGCTCATGGCTTACCAAGCCATCCATCCCTACGGGGTCGGTAGATTGGTACCAGACTGATTTCAGGCCTGTCTGGGAGGAAAAGCAGCACTAACTCGGTACAGCGGGAGGCCATCGTGAGTCATTGTTAATGCCAGAAATGCATTCAATCACCTTAAACGAAATTAAGAATTGAAGACGAATGCATGGCGCATTCCTCAGGGATCCATCAACGCCGAGAGCTTTATCCTTTTTATCCTTCTATTGTGAGGTCAGTGTAAGAGTTATAGTTGATTTTGGTTCCATGAAACTCTTTATAGTGCACTGATTTTCATTTTAAGCCAAACACGAGACTGTTATAGTACAGGTTGTCTGAATAGTCGACATTTCGACGGTTTCGGCTTCTTTAAGGCCTGAGAAGATTATATTACTTGCAACACAGTCAGCCACACACCTTAAAGTAAGGAAAGAAAATTCTGTGACCAACGCGATCCTTCCAGGCTCTGAAAAAGGCGAAATCGGCGAAATTTAGCTGTTCGGATCAAATGTACCTTTACAGCCATATGTTTGCCTCATAAAGAAAATATGTAGTTTGTTGAAGGATGCTAAGATTATTAAGGTTTTGGTCTCGGGAGTTATCTATGGTGCATCTTTAGCCCATCCGTCACATGTGAGTCCCCAAGGGTGTATCCAGGCTCCGGTAAAATTTTTGCACACCTCTATTGCTTGTTGGAGCTATTCCATCTTACTGTTTGGTAGTTTCAATGTCAAACCCTATTAGCTCATTATCTACTGGTAACTCGCTAGGCCCTACTGTGCCATATCTGTCTGTGTTTATGATTATCTACGGAAGTATAGAAGTTTTTGACTTTGCAGAGCAGTAAATCATGCAGTGCATTCTTACCCAATGTTTTGACATTGCTTATTCGAATATTATTTTGATTTCAGGTTGAGTTACGTTCTAACGCTTCGTTCGTTATTGAGGTGGAGCATGCATTTTTGGAACTTCTTGAGAAGCTTGGAGATGTAAATTCAAGTTTCCTTCATCATGAGCTAGAAAAATCTTCCTTTGCTAATGCTGTACTTATAGAAAATGTCTATATTTTAGCCAACTTTTCTTGGAACGTCGTTGAACCACAGTTTTCCACCTATGTCTCTTGAAAAAAGGCGATTTATTCACGAATACGCTGCATACTTTTCGTTTAACTCCTTCAGCGTCGATGATCCTCCAAAGCGTAGCGTCGTAGTAACGGCAAAGAGGTTACTTTATTTATTCTGTTTCAATAATCAGTCTAAATTCTGTCTATTTTGACTGCCACTTGCGGTGGTATGATGTTTATACTATACCCAATATGTGGAGTACTGTGCACAAACGTTTGCGTCAGCCGGGATTCGAACCCAGATCTCACTCTTTCCGGGAGCGTATGCGAACCATTGCACTACCGACGTTTTTTGCACAGTACTCCACAAATTGGGTATAGTATTCTGTTTCAGTAGTATTGGCATAAGATGGTGTACATTATCCTTAATTGGTATCATCAATGGTATTATTTAGGTGTTGACTAAAAGTGTTATTCGTAAATGCAAATTAATGTTCTCCTTATTTTATGTGCTGGCATTTCCAGATGCATCAGTCGTGCTCCTTTGGTTCTGCTTTCGTCCTTACAAAAACTATCCTAGTGTTCTCAAATCACGCGGTTCAGTTACTCTCAGAGGGTAAGCCATTTCTACATCTTTACCTATCGTTTTTTCAAAATAGGAAACGGATCTGGTATTTACAGAAACATCAACGATCCTCTCAAACCAAAGGAAACACATGAAGAAATCAAAAAAGAATCAAATAATGACTCCTCTATGAAGACCCTCCGTGGTAGTCGTCCTGTCAAGAAACGCATTGTTCCACAAATCACCAGGCCCTCTCCCTTACCGCAATTCAACCATTTTTCCGTGTTAAGAAGCGATGATGAAGATGGTGAGGCCGTATCGGTGGATCCTAGTGCTCAAGAGTGTACCGAAGTGGCCCACGAAAGAGATCCGCATTGGTGGAGTGATGAAGAGGAGGTGGTAGTGCCTGAGAACGCTTTCGAAATTGTTTCTTTAGTGGAAGAATTAATAGTCAAGGTTTGCAAGGATATGAATATTACAACTGATAATGAAGAAGAAAGTTGCAAGGATTCATGGAGTGATGATGAGTAACATGTCATTCGGTCCACTCCTTTCTCTGAATTGGACTGGTTGGCCATGTGTTCATCCTAGTAGTTCTTTGGTCCTCCTTTTTTTCTGAATCAAGCTATTCGGTCTTGTGCTTCACCTGTACTCTTAGTTGTTTGGTCCTCTTCTATTGTAAGTTGGCCTAGTCGGTCTTGCGATTTGGTTTACCGATATCAATAATGTGGTTTTTATAGCTGATAGAACCGGATTTGTTAACGTGTGTTTAACATTTTTTTTTTCCTGTAGATGGGTGTTGTGACGGTGTCTTCTCTTTCAATGTCTGTCATATTGATGTACAAACATGTTCATTTCCTTTACTGATATTCAAGGTGATAGTTTGTTCCTTACCTTAGACACGACACTGGTACTTGTTTAGAAATCTTTTCTATATATTGTAACCAAGCTACATATCCTTAAGTATTTCTTACCAGTGCGAACTCTAAACCCAACCTTCTCTTCTTTTTAGCGAAACCAAAGATCTTTGGGTTGTTTTTAATTAGTTCTATTCCATAGTTCATTATCCTTTTTTATTTAATAGATCTAAATACCTTCAAGGATCTTTCACCAGTGGTATTTCAAAATTCATCATTCAACATTCTTTTACTTCCTCTGCTTCTGTATAGGCTGTGATTGTCGTTGCTAGTATGCGCCCACAACATGTGAATTTCTTCTGTGAACTTTGTGAAAAGCAGATAATGTACAAGTAAATCTATACTTTCGGTTTCGAGTGTTCAAGGTATACAGAGTATAGAGGTTTTCGTCAACAATACGAATAGAGACCTTTTTAGGAATCTTAGTGGTTTTCCACATTCTAGAGAATGAGAAAAAGTTGTGCCCTGAAGAGACGGTCCTATAACGGTTATTTCGGCCACGAGCAGTACATTATTTCGTCAAAGTGCGAAATCATTTTCACTAACGTCTCAGCAAATAGAGCTAACGTTTTGGCCATTTCAAGTTCCGAAGTAAGCGAAAACAACAAACGTCAGCTGTATAAATAATACGTTGGCAACCTCGTATTTTTTACTTCAAAAATGGGAACCATGTGACAGTGTAAACGTTGAAGAGAAAGTCGGTTCTGGGAATTACAATATGATGTAATAGTATCTGAATTCCATGTTTTGTATACCATTACTGTATTTTTGTTGTAATATGAACATTAAAGGATGAACTGGTGACGAGTCAAAAATTCGATAATGAAGCTGCTCCGTAGGATTAGATATTATGAAAATGGAGAAAACTTATCTTGATTAGCTGACGCGAGGTTGATAAAAGAGTTGTAGAAATTCGGCTGACGTTTCGGCGACCCGCCTTCTTCAGAGCCTGGACGTATATAGTATTCTTTTGAATTGATTAGATATTACTTATTATCAAGGTAATCTAATGCTCTATGCCATTGACCAAGCCTAAGGATTGTTGATATTTCCCTAAGCGGATTAGAGGATTGACTTTAAGCGAAGTGTTTCTGCAGTTGCTCACATCATTTTTACAGGTGATGTTGTGAAGAAATTTCCCTACGATGTGTTGTTTTCCCAAATTATTTCATACTGAACCTAAGCGAAGTGATAGGCGTTGTAGAGCATCTAGCATCTCGCAAGTTCGACATAGGATTAACGAAGGGAACTTGAAAGTCGCACTCCTGATGTCGAACAAACCAAAACTGACAAATTCACCAGGGAGTGCTTCGTGCACATTGGAAAGTGTTCTCAAGGGAGCGAAGCTGTAAAATGTTATATTCCTGATCCATACGATACAATCTGAGCGATTATCAATAGAATCACAGTGTGCTCATACAACACAGGAACGATGCACGGGAAGCATGAATATATTGTGATTTATTAGGTTGGGGAAAAAGTTCTGAGAAAATGATCGTGACCTTTTTTGGGTGTCGGCCATTTTGTGTTTTTGGGCTCATTTGAGAGCTCGTATTCTCTCGCGTTGATTGGTGTATAATTTATCTACTTATTTCAGAATGGAGTTAACAACAGATGGAGTTCGTCCCAAGCCAGATTGATGCGTTCATTTGCCACTGTAGCATTGGAACCCAACAGCCATTCGCGCATCATCAACAACCTAATTTGCTCTTTTATTAACTCCATCTCAAAATAATTAGATAAATTATATACCAATCAACGCGGGAGAAGACGGGCTCTCGAATGAGCCTAAAAACGCAAAAAATGGTCGACACCCAAAAAAAATTACAAGCATTTTCTCAGAACTTTTTCCACAACCCTTACTCTCCAGATAGTACTAGAATAAATAGTTACACAGATAAAGGACGCTTGCATAATATTATTATCATTTCTGATGGCAAGTCTTATCTCCTAACAATACTAGGATAACTTTTGGCACTAGAACATTAAGCACTAAATTTACTAATCAGAAGCAATCAATCCGGAAATCAACCGGGAAGAAATGCGGGTTCAGCTCTTGCCTGAGGTTCAATTTTTGCATACCACTCAATCTCTTAACTATATTTGGAACATCATAACATTGCTCAAAAGCAGTAAAAACAAAAGAAATCTTTGAATGAAGGAGCCAGTTGAATTTGCATGATTTTGGTATCATTCAATTGCTCATTGTCTTGCGAACATGTTGCTACGATGGAATGGTAACGATCTAATCCTTATGGACCAATGTACTCCTCTCTAAGTAGCGTCGAATGCATGAACTCTTCAATAAACTACAATTTTAATATACTTTGAAAAGCGACTTTCCTTTAACCTCGACATTACCCTATGGAGATCGTATGTTTTAAATTCTTCTATCTTATATAGCTAATATCTAGAACCACCACTAGGGCGAACAACTCCATGAACAATCGACTCGAATCATTGGCCCTGAAGAAGACGAAAAGATCGTAACATAGAGCCGAATAATCGATAGGTTAAGATCAGATCAAAAGATCATAGATAATCACCAGTCGAATAATATTCAATTGCCAAGCTCGTAGTTTGAACGAAATCATAAACGTTGCTGCTCTCCTACTGGACTTCACCATTATTATTATGAAGCAGCTTCTATCAGCGGCTCGTTGGGGCAATTCTCAATCTTCAAGATCATTCACAATGTATGTATCGATTCTACAAATAAATCAATGTCTTAGCTCATGAACAACTGATTGTAAACGACAAATAAGATAAAGACGGTACCTGTGGCATCCACGATTACATTTCATCCCCCTTCTTTTCAATACTTCAGAGAAACTCCCCGAATGGAAGGAAATCTGGATAACTGTGATTGAGCGTGGTAAGCTGAAAGGAGGTACTCATACTGTTTCTCAAAAATCGATAGGATATAATCGGATAAGAAAGGAATATAAGTGCAAAGCTGATGGACAATTGCTGACTCGGAAAGATCGTACACTGGAGAAAAAAAAAAGACTCCATGGAACATTCGAATTAAAAGGGTTTTTCACTATAGCGACATTTTACTGCAAGGAATTGATGTTCACTTCCGTACGCTTAATATTTTACAAAGCGACATAGGGATGAGCGTAAAATACTAAGCCAATGGAAGACACTGCTCTCGAGCTATTCCGTTATGATCGCTTACCACGCATAGAAAGCTAAAACGACAGTTTGGAGCTGTATTCATTCTGGATCGCGTCTCGGGTTCATTCCCAAACCGAACACAAAGCAAACAGTTATTGATTGCGCCAGTACGTTTGTCATCACATTAGGTATATAGAAAAAAGTGCAGACTATACAAACTCCTAAGGTCATCATTTTATGCATTGGATATAATCAATAAACAGCATTGTGAAATGCATGAAAAACTGTTGAGAATATTACAAAACGTCACTGCTTCGGGAAAATAATGGAGGATGTTGCGAAATCATAGCGATGCACACAGAAACACACGTTGAACGACTGGCACTTTCAACTATTTTTTTATTCACAAATATTCATGATAAATGCTTGAGTAATGTAGAGGTTTCTGTTGGTGCGCCTCTGCTCTTTCCATGTTGGTTTCGAGACAATTAGATGGAGGGTGAACGCGATTTCGCAACCTGCGTTGGATACGACGCAACACATGTGTATTAGCGCCGCCCGACGACCACCCGCATCGCTTCTCGGCCTTTTGGCTAAGATCAAAGTTTAGTTTCTGTTCTTATCGAATTAACCTTCGATAGAGATTCGAATGAATCTCGTTAAGGTTATTTGATTTTTGAAACCGGATGGGTGTGCGGGCTTGCTCGCAACCCATCACGGGTCGGCTCAGCGTTGCACTGATGTTGGGATCGGCCCACCCCCTCGGGGGAACAAGATGAGAAGTAGAGAGAAATCGGATAGAGGCTATATGTGACTCCGGTTGATGTCAGTGTACAGAAGTCCTTCGTGATTTCTGCTATCAAAGGATGAGCGTCTCACGGGCAGCGGGTCACTTTGGTAAAGTATCAGCAATGATTTGTAATCTCATCCAAGGAAAAAGAGGTCTTCAAGTCTCAAATTGAAATTTCTGGGTAGAGACATCTATTTTGTACATACAATTGAGTGATTGCCTAAAGTGTAGTGAAAAGGCCCTAGCTGCGAAACAGACAATTAAGCAAACACGAAGGTTCAATAAGGCTAGTTCGTTGTGCTCCATCATGCATGCATAACATACAATGAATGCATCAGAGACATTGCGTATGAGAAATTCTTCCTCAAGAAACGGTCTTTATATGAGATGGAGTGCTGGTGTACACGGAAAATTCTATACACAATGTTCCAATCAGTATCGAATTTTGTAAAGCGCATGTAGCACAATGGTTGGAGGATCTGGATCTGAGTCTTTCACTGAATAATCTATATATTTATGCCTTATTTCTCGTGAAGTGATTGAGGACTCCAACAACCTGTTGTTCCGATGGAATAATGGAGGTTTTCGAATATTTATGTGACAATGATCTCTCTAGACTCTGAGGAAGGCGAATCGCCGATGGGGTTGGCTACAGAAATAACTTGTATGTAACGACTACAGGTTTTGCTCATGAGGAAAACCAGTTGTTGTTGACTAGTGCCGAGATTGATAGTTAGCCTATCTTGGGAATTGCAACAAGATCTGATCAAAAATTATAAGAGAGGAAGCTCATGTTCGTTGTTGGTCAATCTTTGAAGGATGCGCCATGCATTCATCTCCAAGTTTTAAATTCGTTTGATGTGATTGAATGCATATATGGCCTTTGTAATGACTCGCGGTGGTCTCTCACTGTATCGAGTCAGTGCTGCTTATCCTCTCAGACAAGTCTGCAACGAGTCTGGTACTAATTTACCGACCCCGGAGGGATGGATGGCTTTGGTGAGCCATAAACGCGAGATCGAACCATTCACCTTGTGTGCGACGCAGAGTACCTCCAACCATTGTGCTACATGCGCTTTACAAAATTCGATACTGATTGGAACATTGTGTATAGAATTTTCCGTGTACACCAGCACTCCATCTCATATAAAGACCGTTTCTTGAGGAAGAATTTCTCACACGCAATGTCTCTGATGCATTCATTGTATGTTATGCATGCATGATGGAGCACAACGAACTAGCCTTATTGAACCTTCGTGTTTGCTTAATTGTCTGTTTCGCAGCTAGGGCCTTTTCACTACACTTTAGGCAATCACTCAATTGTATGTACAAAATAGATGTCTCTACCCAGAAATTTCAATTTGAGACTTGAAGACCTCTTTTTCCTTGGATGAGATTACAAATCATTGCTGATACTTTACCAAAGTGACCCGCTGCCCGTGAGACGCTCATCCTTTGATAGCAGAAATCACGAAGGACTTCTGTACACTGACATCAACCGGAGTCACATATAGCCTCTATCCGATTTCTCTCTACTTCTCATCTTGTTCCCCCGAGGGGGTGGGCCGATCCCAACATCAGTGCAACGCTGGGCCGACCCGTGATGGGCTGCGAGCAAGCCCGCACACCCATCCGGTTTCAAAAATCAAATAACCTTAACGAGATTCATTCGAATCTCTATCGAAGGTTAATTCGATAAGAACAGAAACTAAACTTTGATCTTAGCCAAAAGGCCGAGAAGCGATGCGGGTGGTCGTCGGGCGGCGCTAATACACATGTGTTGCGTCGTATCCAACGCAGGTTGCGAAATCGCGTTCACCCTCCATCTAATTGTCTCGAAACCAACATGGAAAGAGCAGAGGCGCACCAACAGAAACCTCTACATTACTCAAGCATTTATCATGAATATTTGTGAATAAAAAAATAGTTGAAAGTGCCAGTCGTTCAACGTGTGTTTCTGTGTGCATCGCTATGATTTCGCAACATCCTCCATTATTTTCCCGAAGCAGTGACGTTTTGTAATATTCTCAACAGTTTTTCATGCATTTCACAATGCTGTTTATTGATTATATCCAATGCATAAAATGATGACCTTAGGAGTTTGTATAGTCTGCACTTTTTTCTATATACCTAATGTGATGACAAACGTACTGGCGCAATCAATAACTGTTTGCTTTGTGTTCGGTTTGGGAATGAACCCGAGACGCGATCCAGAATGAATACAGCTCCAAACTGTCGTTTTAGCTTTCTATGCGTGGTAAGCGATCATAACGGAATAGCTCGAGAGCAGTGTCTTCCATTGGCTTAGTATTTTACGCTCATCCCTGTGTCGCTTTGTAAAATATTAAGCGTACGGAAGTGAACATCAATTCCTTGCAGTAAAATGTCGCTATAGTGAAAAACCCTTTTAATTCGAATGTTCCATGGAGTCTTTTTTTTTCTCCAGTGTACGATCTTTCCGAGTCAGCAATTGTCCATCAGCTTTGCACTTATATTCCTTTCTTATCCGATTATATCCTATCGATTTTGAGAAACAGTATGAGTACCTCCTTTCAGCTTACCACGCTCAATCACAGGGATCCAGATTTCCTTCCATTCGGGAAATTTCTTCATCGTGAAATCAATTTGGAGAAAATTCATGTCCCATCTATGTTTTATTCCTGGGTTACAATGAGTTGTTCACCAACTACAACCTTGATTTATTTGGTAAATCGATAATTTCGTTGCAAAGAATCTTAGAGATTGAGAATTGACTTAACAAGCCGTTAATAGAAGCTGGCTTATGTTTACTGGTAAGATAGGAAAGTAAAAACGTATAGAAGGAAGTCCGAATTGCGAAATTCCTCCATTACTTTCTCGACGCACTGGGATTTCGTATTATTCACAACGGTTGTTCAAGCATTACACAGAGCTGTTTATTGCTTATATCAAACGCATAAACTGAAGACTTCATGAGTTCATCTGGAGCGTACTTCATTCTGTATATTCAGTTTTTCTAAGTATGAATGTGATGACGAACGTACTGGTGCAATCCGATAACTTTTTGCTCTGCGCAAAACGTGGGTTACATCAAATATAACTCCAAACCACCACTCTAGTTTTGTATGTGTGGTCAACGATCATGACAGAAAACTTTGCATAGTATTCTACTCATTCAGTGTGTGTTGCGAGATTCGTCCGCAAAGGAGCGTTTTGTAAAATATTAAGTGTACAGAAGAGTGCGTATGGATTCTTTGCACCAAAGAGAACTTTCATACTGGATATGCAACGTGATGAATGGTTAAGTTCACTTATTTTTCAAATCTTCATACGATTCGATCGACCTATAGCTCTCTTGTGTGAATATCAGATAGACTGAAAGACCAAGAAATTTGATAATAAATCTATGGATCATCAGTAGTTCTTTTTGTTGAGCAGTTCCTGTTAATAATATTAATAAAATATTGAAGATTAAAGAAATACTATAATATTAATTATGTCAACAATATTAATAGTATTAACACTTCGGAACTGCTCATCAGAAAGAACTACTAATATATTCCAACTATGCCGAGATTAATCGAAAGTCGGTCTTGGGAATCCATGGATTTGTATGGTCAGTTAGGCTTGATCTCGTGCTCCTCTTTGTTTTCAATCTTGTAGGCGTTATATTTGGCTCATTTCCTTTAATTAGTTAGCAGCTTCCATTTACTGAAAGAACATCATAATTATTCTAAATTTCAGTGTAAAAGTCATGTAGAACGATCAAATGGGAAGGAAAATAAGCAAATTGCTGAGCTTGATTCCTATTTGCTCATCTGATGGATCGAAGGCTTGTTGAGCGTAGATGCTGAGTTGAACACGTGTATTGGAGGTCATCCCTAACCATTGCGATGCACATGATCCAGCCATGACACCATAATGCTCTTAACACTCGATGGTAACTAATGAGGACTAGTTGTAGTGACGTCAAGTACGAGAGTAAAGGGATAGAAGGTAATATATTTGTAAGTTGATAGCAAAACTTGTATACGATTTGGGAACAAATATATCCTGTGGCACTTCCAAAAGTGTGCTCCGGTAGAGACTTATTCTATATGCAAAGTGCAAAGGATGAAGAGGGGAACACTGCAGAGCCGTCTTACTTGCTCATAACCAACCGTGAACCTCTTATAGTCGTCGTGTGTCGAATATTGCTTATACATATTGTTCTTTTATGATATTGCGGTGGGTTGAACTGAAATGAGGAAACAGCAGAAGAGGGCAACCTATAGAAGGGCGAACAGCTTACATGGTAAGACATCACTAGTTAATCACATTGTTATGATGTAATAAGTGAACGAGCGAGCGCATTTTGGCGATCACTCTCGCAAAAGAAATGTTATAGAAGTGCTGAAAGTTAAAGTAATATTGCTACCTTTCGTTCACTCTTCTTATCGATGAAATGAGATTGAATCTTATAAAAGTCTTGGCGATTAGCCATCCTGTCCTTCGTGCCTACACCTGTACTTAATTGTAGCACTAAACGGAAGGACGTCAAAGTATACTCATATTTTATCAATTCTCAATCCAATCAGTTCAACAATCAGTTCTCTAAGACTATAGATTTCGAGATTTCTAACATTTTTGCTGCTTTTTCTGCAGTGCCATGATGTTTCATATAAGTCTAAGAGAACTGAGTGGGTGAGTAAAAATATTAGCTCAGACGGCAGTGGAACCAGCGTTCCATCCATATCGGGGCGCCCTCGGTATGGATGAGACCCGGGTTCAACTCCCGTCTGAGGGCATATTTTTGCGCGCCGCTCCGTTCTGCTAAGTATAAAAAGATTTCTTCAAGAAAATCCCCCTATTTGAAAACTGACAATACATTTTCGTTAGAGCTTTATTTTACTAATTTTAATGCATTGATGACCGTGAATATAGCTGTTTAAAGTTTATTTCCAATCGAACTAACTATTTACACGAAATCTATCGCTTGAGTTCATCTAGGTATTCCTGGTGGCTGTAGATGGCGGGATTTTGTCAGGGAAAACTTCAGCGGAGTCGTCATCTTCCACGAAAGCATCGTTATTGAAATGATTTCTATAAACTCCGTATCAAGCCAGTTTGTCAGAAACTATTACATAAATATTATATTTTTTCAATATACGTACTGTTGAAGTCCTTCTGATTCTTCAGTTCGGTGGTAGGTGAAAGCGGGACAGTCAGTTCCGTCAATCGTCTGTTTTGGTGATGCCGGACCCTTAAGAATACAGCTTCATGCTTCATAAACCGTCTTCATACATTCTTGCTTAGAAAGATCATTGTAATCTATTGTATTGCATTGTACTGGCAAGTTAACAAAGGATTACTGAAGCATTTTTGTTCGCCTAGACTCTGCGGTTTATTCACATTCTTCGGAACTGGAGTGACTCAAAAAAGGCCTTCTACAAGTTTGTTCTAGGTTTTTTTATAATATTACATATCTCGATTGATATTTATGAGCCCACGATGTCCATAAACTGTCTCCATCTAAGCGTTGGTGAGAATTTAAAACTGGTTGATTTAGAATTTTCTTGTATTTGAATATTCTTTATGTCGAGCAATCAACCAATTTCTGATCGTATGGATACTATGCTCCAAGCGGATCTTTTATGATCATGTGTACAGATTCCGACGCAAGCGCTAATTCATTAGCCAAAGATTTCGCTCTTCAAAGTCCGCCTTCTTCTAGCTCAAAATTCTTCCCCAGAATGAAATGGAAAAAATTAATTTCAATAGTAGAACGATGACCCCATAAAACCGGTTCACCGAGCTTTGACTGCTTATCCAGTCATTGAAGAGATGCTGATTTTGGTGCACATGAAAAACTGCATAGACACGCTTTGATGAATGGCTACCCACGCTTTGATTGGGAGGTTCGGGATGGTATAAAATATAATTGAGCACTATGTAAAGACCGCATGGAAACCTAGATGTATGTGTGTCTTGATCAAGCTAATCATTTCCTTTTTACTGACTTTAAACACACTCTGTTTCGTAAGTATACAAGTTTATAAGCATCAAAGTTTCGAGACGGATTTGAAAGATTCGCTAGTTGTTGAGAGCTTATAGAACACTTGTCGATGATACTCACAAAACATTACAATACTGCTCAACATTCTTTTAAGGCATTAAACTTTGAAGAAATCCAACCCTGAAGACCCATGGACTATCAATTTCATGTCCGGCACGGCTTGCAGACTGAACGGCTTCTAGTTCCTTTCGATATTTCTCACGCAATTCCATTTGCGCCACCTTGTGACCAGCTGCCAACCTCAAAAAAGAATATTTATTGATGGATCTACTTCGAACTTTGTGTACTGGTGCCCTGCTTTGTAAGCTGCTCCAAATTTAACTTCTTAGGAAACTTGCCAGGTCAAATTTCACGAATGTTTGTTAAAACTATATTATTTGTCAAAAGAACATCCAACAATAAGCTTTCTTGTGCAAGGAAACAAATTTATTTACAAGTTAAAGAGATGATTTCTTATAATCAGCAAATCTTCTTCATTAAAGAATCTCTATTGTTTTATACGAGGACACGAGGGTTTTCGTTAGCGGCGGCTGGTAAGGAATTGAACGCCGAGCAGGACATGTACATTCCCAAGCAGACAAATTTTGGCGTATACTTTATTTATAGGGGAATCGGATGAAAGCCTAAGCCAAAAAACAGCTGACATCCGAAGTAGAAAAGCCCGTGATAGTCGATGATAAATAATAATTGGATCATCTTCTTTTGTTGACAACAATGTTCTCATAACACTGAGCATCTAGGCGGGAGGTGTTTTTCCGATTTCAACAACGCTTTCGGAAAAGATTGATCTCCGATCAAATCCCACGAAAACGGTGTTTATGAGGGACGGATTGATTTGCTTTATTCAAGTTCAGCGAAGTGGGTATCTCCGAATGCTCCAGTTACATTTATGTATATTTCGAAGTCAACATGATCAACGACCTAGCCCTGAAGTTAAGCAGGAGGAAGCAAGCAATTTGGGGAGCGTTTAAGAGCATCGAGCATGTAAGGAAGAGAACGAAGAACATACAATTCCGTGCACCTTTTCGACTCAACGTTTATTCCTGTCCCAACGCACCCATCAAACCTTTTCACGAAGCAGATGGGATCTGAGACCACTGGGCGTATCAAAGTGCAATGAAATATCAATTGTTAGACGATTCCCGTGTGTCGAAAATGAGAGAATAGATCAGTAGTTGTGGCCTACATCAGCGATTGGAAGTCAAAATGGTGTTCCACATGCTGAGCCGTCGAAATAAAGTGGGCGTAATAAGCTCTGAGGACAACTGATGGACGATAGCCGTTGCCGATTGGATCTTTCTGGATATTAGATACATAGAAGGAACGTCACCTTCTCCAAGGTCTGAATTCTTCACGACAATCTCAGAAAAAAGATATGATGATCAATAAGCATCTACAGAGAGGAGGACTTGATGTGTTAATCTTGCATGCATTAGGGAGAAATAAGCTTCATCCTCTCCCCCCTCCATACTCACTTGGCGATCAGCGGAGTTACAGGCGGGAGATAAATGACATTCCCATAATAAGAAGAGGTGTGGCAAGCACTTATTGTGAAAGCGCCAGCACTGGTTAGAATACAGTTCGAAGGTAATAAAAAGGTGATGGTGTGGTCTCATTAGCTAATGAACGTGTAAGCAGTAAATTCAAAATAGATGAAAGAATGTGTGGTCGAATTAAGACGATATCGGCAAAAGAAGTACTAAAATTTGGAAAAAGAACGTTTGAGCATGAAAGTGACAATAAATCTCCCTCTTTTATCAAATGGACAGTATCAGCAACTAGTTTGGATTTGGTTCTGCAATAAATTAGTCTATTTGAAATTTTCTCCGAGCGGAAAAGAGAATGTTCTCTGACTGAAACATGCTTCGCTATAGGTTTCGCTCCAAGTAAATAGAATAGATCTAATCCATTAGAAGGTCATTATGTTACCTAATCAGTGCCCTAGGCAATTCATTCTCAAGTCGCCCATAATTCGCTTCAACCATCTGGTCCATAAGTGCTTTTCCTTTCGTTTCTGGTTGTAAGAAGAAGCCGATAACAATAGTGACAATGATGAATATCTCCGGTATTACGAAAGCTCCCATTGTCCATGTAGACAGTAATGGCGCCACACCAAGAATGGCAACAATTGAACCGATATGCCTAGAACAAACATCAAGCTAGAATGCTATCACACAAAGAGACTGAATGAACGAGGGAATGAGTGAATGAATGAATGAATCAGTCAATCAAATACAGACTTAATCGAATGTAACGATCCGAATGCAATCGAACGAATTACGGTCGGGTAACGTTGCGTTGTGATTTGGACGATATTAATCCAGAACACACAGTCATTGATCATTGTAGCGATGATCACAGGGATTGTTACGTCTATAAGTTTTTATATTTCGAATATTAAGAATAACCATACATTTTTCAGATGTGTAAGATGAAATTTATGGTTTGAGTGTATACGTTAGAAATTTTCAAATTGTTTGGCTGGTTCCCACAGTTAGCTCGAAAGGAAGCTAAAGGGTTACCAGTAGATAAGCATAACGAGCTAAGCCTAGCGAAAAGTTTTGGATAGTGGAAACTTTTCTGTAATTTTCAATTAAATCATTTCGATTCGACTGTGGCCAACGATGTAACCACTACTGAGAGATCAGGCTGCACTGGAATGAAGATTCAGATCGTATTTTAATCGCATAAATGGAACATTCTTCTGTATGTTTTTGTGTTACATCATGAAAGACGACAAAAACAGCCATTTGGCCTCAGGCGGGAATCGAACCCGCGTTTCTTCCTATCAGGGGACGCGTGCTCTACCACTACACCACCGCGGCACATTTGCCCGACCACTCATTCTTCAACATCTCTATGTTAGGCTATGGTGGTTAGAAGAATGAGTGGTCGGGCAAATGTGCCTCGGTGGTGTAGTGGTAGAGTACGCGTCCCAGGGTAGGATGAAGCGCGGGTTCGATTCGCGCCTGAGGCCGTGTTTTTGCTCACCACTCAGTTCTCTTAGTTACATGAGTAACATCATAACGCTGCGAAAAAAGCAGCAGAAACACTACAATTTCGAAGTATCGTGTACAACAACTTGGCTTTATTTCTAGACCCTAGCACCGTAACTATATTTGTCATATTTTGAGAACACCTACACATATGATTGTAGTCGTATCCTACTGCAATCAGTAGAATTATGATCCCGAATAGTACACCTTCGATTGCTGAAAGCATAAGCAACTTTAGTATGAAGCCGATAAATTGAAAGAAAAAATGGATGGAGCGAAAATTGAAGTCCTACCAAGAGCTCCAATGAACTGGATCTTCCGCCCGAATTTTGGTATATAAAGATCGAGAAATATTATAATAAATGGTGTAAAGAGTCGAAAGACACCGTCAAGAAAAATGGACATGATCGCCCAGTCTGCAAAAGTGTTTACATGATGAAAAGAGCGAAGAAAGTTCTTGGCACAGCTTTGGTCTTTCGATTTCTATCATCAGAAGTCCAAAGATTAGGTGGTGATGGATAAATCAAGGACGGAAAGCTTGTCTTTACAACGTCATTAACTCGTCATCAAGAAGAAAAGGCGACAATTCCTGTATGTAAGCGAAAGCTATTTTTTCGAGATGCAGCACGTTTCTGTTGGTAAAAAATTTCTTGTGCACAACATCCTACCTTCTACTCGTCCGTAGTAATACGTACTGGAGACCATGGCGTAGGTAAACATAGATAGAATCTGCATTAATGATTGCTTGACGAGACGTGGTGAGCTGAAACTCCCTGATAATCATCAACGCAATGATCAGAAGGGGACCCAGGTGTTTCCTTCTCAGAGGTCAGCTGTAAGGTTGTGGTGTATTGTAAGTCGTTCTAAGTTGAGATAGTTGATAGTTGACAACTTAATCAGAAATACACATATCATAATACTCTGCTTAGTTCCCTTAACACTTTGGCTACTATGGGCTATGGCAGTAGATCCGCGCTGCAGCCGAGTGCGGGCGGCGAGTAGTCCGTAATATCAAATGGTTAGTGATGCCGGTCATCGGAAACGAGGGTTGGCTTCCTACCACGACGCCTCGCAGCAGTGTTTTTGGTATCGATTATCACTGAAGGCTCTTCTGTGTACGCAATTATCGCCGTAAAAAAAGTTTTTTTAACAATTTTCTACTTTTGATACGAAACAGACTACTGAATAAATAATTCGTATGAATGATTCGCTTGTGTCACGATGTCACGCTGTGAGATATGGTGTGCCGGCGATATGATGCCTATTGAACTAAAGACAAAAATAAACTGCTGTAAGGCTGTGTGGGAGGGTCTCGAACCAAAAACCTTCTTCCTGATGACCGGCATCACGAAGCACTTGATGCAATGGACTGATCGCAGTGCGTGACGGGACAGAGCCAGCGCCGTGACCCTGTAGTATACAGTGGTAAGATTTTGTAAGATATTCTAGTGATTACTCCCTAAATTGGTGCTTCTGGTGCAGTGTATGAGTCATTTGTAACACAAGATATCTAAAAAATCTTAAATTTTGACTGAGTCAACTCTACCGAATAAATAAATATTATTGTGATAAGTAGTAAGAACCACCTAAACAAATGATAGAACGTATAGTGGCGTTTCTTATCATTTTGTGAATAAATGAAATGTCGTTTGTTGTAAAGCGTGCCTTGGTGTTATTCCAACGCTGATGTGCGATGTCATTGAGGACCTTAAATAATAAACTAAAGAAATAAAAAATTATCTCTTTGTAAATATTGTTTACTAGTGTGGTTTTTCTTTGCTATGTTTTCCCGTAATAGATTAAACTCACACTGCAGGCTTTGTCAAGTTTTCCAGTTGCAATCAGCCATCGTGGTGATTCATGGAAAAGCATAAAACCAATAGTAAGCGGTGATGATACCAGATTTAGGAACACGAAGAAATTCTGCCAGTCCTAAACTGATCACATCTATTTCGGGTTTCCTCCAGGTTTACTCACATAATGTATCAAACCCTTGTATCAACGTGGGACTTCATTGTCAACAGTCACAGATAACCGAAAATCAGACCCATATCATGTTTCCATAGAAAAAATTCATAGTGGAGTGAACAGCAATATAATTATTAGAATGCAAGGAGGGTACTATTGTGGGCTCTTTATGTAGTTTATCAGGAAACAAGACGTTGATTCCACTTCTCCCTTAAATCTCTCTTGCAAATCACGTGGGAACGCTTCGGATCAGCTGTTTTCAGCAGGCAAGAAACTCAACTGAGCTGAAACTCTGCACTATTTTTATAGAAGACGCAAATCTTAAGTATCAGTCAAAACAACGTGCGTGAGAAATGTTCAATAGTGTCTGCGGAGGATAATTGTGAATAAACGAATCGAGCAAAAAATGCTGGAATCCGCATTATAATGGTGATGGCGGACCATGTACATAAAGAAGTTTTGAATGTACTGCCCATTGGTCATTTATAATTTTTTCAGATTGCTCAGATATTGTAATGCTCCTCCATTACGCATCGGGAGTGTTCCAGTCTGTCCTCCACTGATTTTGATCCACCAAGATCTATTACCAAATCTTCTTGTCTTGATCAATTGACACTTCGATTGCCGGTAACACGATAGAATCTCCGGAAATCAATTAAAACTTCCATCTGTTGTCCGCATTCAGCGACCAAATATTCTTGCTTTGATCCATTGCTATAGTTCGGTCGTTTTTGTAAAAATTTGAACCCTCATGATTGCATCAGTCATATTAGTGATGATATATGAGAGGGAATCCTACCACCTTCTATTGGCAATTATGTTTGAGACTAATTACTTCGTCATTTAATCAGGTTATTTGATCCGTATCGCAGTTTCTTACTACTATACGGGTCCCACTACTTCTAGCATCGAAGTCGTCTCCTCCCTTGCTTGAGGATTTGATCTTCTTCACGAGCGTCATAGAATACTGATTGAGCACGTCTCCGTGCAATCTCGAGGACAACCAGGCTAGTGTTCCGTAAGGCGCTCGTTATTGATTGCCTGAGAGTGTTGGGAGGCTGTGGGATGAATTTCGCGTCGAGCCACGTGAGTCGCCCCCGGCATCACTAACCATTCAGCCACAGTCGTCGATTTTGAAGACTATTACATTTTTGAACATAAAATTGAAGGATGTTTATCTTTAAAGGTTTTTTGTGATATTTTTCGTTCAAGCGTCTCAAAATTATTTTGAGAAGTCAAAGTGTTACGAATAGGAAAAATGTTGAAGCACTGAATGCAAGGAGCTTTAGTGATCCCTAAATGTTGGTGATGAAGCTGATGTCACTTTCATGTCTACCTCTACTGCTGCTGGAAATGTTTGTGAAACGGTGATTGACTTATCTTGGTAAGGAAGGCGATGAGTGATATAACAATATAGGCGATTGGCCATTGAAATGCAGATGCCATTACGATTCGATATCTGAAAAATTTTCACGTGAAATTTATTCTTAAGGAAAAGAGCTTCGACTTCGTTTTCTCTCTACCGGCTGGAATGATTTATTTTCATTTACATTTTGTCTATATAGGTAAACTCAACTATTCAATTCACACTGTTTCATGACAAAGCTGAGCAATTTGAATGTATTGCAGAAATAAATAGTCCTTCTCCAAGCTCTTAAGTCGTAAAATGTCTGCTAATAGTTGGAGACATCCTACAATGTTCGCAGTCATCCGCTTGATCTCAAGATCAGCAAGCCCTCCATTTTTACGAGTTCAACGAATTGGTAACAAGGTCGTGTTGGAGAAGAAAAACACTGCCTTGATACATTTCTGGGCTAACAAATGTCGTTTACATTCGCCATTTATGAGTTCTATCACACAATGTTGCGTATAGTTTATGCGACGCATTCCTAATAGTCAACTGCGAACGTTCCGCTCATTACCATTTGTGTCTGGTCAAAGTTCCTCCAATCATCAAACAAAATCTCTGCGAGTCCTAGAAAATCATTGTACTTGATCGTCAAACTATCAAGTCAACTCTTTCCCACACATACGAAGCGCATCACACCTTTCGTCAACATACATTTCACCACTTCGTAAAAATAAAGGAGCAGCATTGCATAATCCGTTGCGCACCACCGCTACACATGGCAAAACATGAACTTATTTTCAGGACGCTTCTCAGCGAAAATGACAGATCCACTCTTTACCACGCCGTGGAGGTAAACCGCCGTCTTCATCACAGTTTTGGGATCACCAAGAAGCACTCTTCCTCATGCTGGTCAAGATTTTTGAATTGTGGCATTTCTACCTTCTTCGCTTTTTTCCAGTGTCATAAAAATCTAGTTGCTTTTCTTGTCATAGAAATCACCTACTTATTGTTTGTATACTCCATCATCATCGTAAGAGATGTGACCTGAAAAAATTACATTTGTTTCTAATAGTTGTTTTTTTACTAAAGAAATTGATACAGCTTAGAAAAAATAACGTTCTCTATAACTTGATACAGAAGAAGAAAAGATTACATCAAAATCTTGAGCATAGTTTCACCTCGATCACTCCGTAAAGGAAGCAGTTCATTCCTTGAATACAGGCGTAAGCGATCCAATTTCGTGAAGCTGTCGACATGATGGATGTGATGATAATAAAAAGTTGTCCAATAAAAAACATTGTTTTTCTTCCATAGTAATCGCCCATATGACCACCAATAATTGAGCCGACTAACTAGAAGTAGATGGATACGCGATGGTTTAAATATGTTATGGTTTGGTCAATTACCTTGAGTCTCTAATAATAATTGGATCTTTTGGATCGAATTATCTGATTTGAAGCGTTTTCCACCCTAAGAAATGCCTAATGGAAAATTATCTTAACAAAAACAACCTCTTAGTAAGAAAAATACTAGGAATATTCTAGGCTTCCTAAGAAAACTACGGCTTACATTTCTGCGAAGTCTCAAGGTGCGATTTTTTTATAAAATTTGTATTTGCCATTAACATCTTTTCGTTTTTTGGTTTCGAAACTTAATTATGACGTGCTTAGATAACGGCAATAGAACTCAAAAATCTTCGAAGGAGTAAATTATGGCAATCTTTGACATTACAAACAATGGAACTTTAGAAGAATCAATATTTTCGTGTGAAAAACTTCACTGAAAAAGTGATAGATGATTTTGATGATTTATTTGGCATGCAATGTAATCCAAAGTCAATAAATGCCTCGAGAGAAAAATGCACTGGTACGTATGCACGGCCGGCTACCGAATTTAACAACAAAAAGAACATAAAAAAAATCCTCACTGAACCGCCAGCTTGGATCACTTGAATCCATTTTACTTTGTCCGCATCGTTACAGATCATTTTGAAATCACCCACCAACGAAACAAATCCCACTGATTTCTTCTAGAATTATGAGATGAATATATTGGAACAAATAAGATTTCTACAAAAATTATCCAAAAAAACAATTCAGCTTCAGACTTTGAACTTTAAAGAACTGTCTAGTTTGCATGTGTTTTCTGTCATTAGTCTGTCAAAAAACAGGCTTCCGACTTATTCAAATTCGCCAATAAAAAAGTATCATAGTGGCCAGTCACTGTTTTTTGGCTAGCTGCTGACTTCTACTGCCTACTGGAACATCGTATAGGATTCTTCACAAGCCATAGGACTGTTGCTACGACCAATCATCTACCATTCAAAACAATCAGCGTTGGAGGAGTGTGAGACTTTACTAAGATTTTAGATTTCGCAAGGGTAAAAACTGGTTTTTCTACCATACCTCTGCGGTGTATTTTGTACAATTCGTATGAAGAAAAATGCAACTTTCATCATTTGTTGGTGCATGTACTAAATTAAATATCATAAATTGGATTTTCAACGCCTCACTGAAGATTTATCCTTTATTTGCTTACCTGTAAAGTAACTGCCATTCTTCAAAGTGCAATTCCAATTAGGTTCGATTGAACCGAGCACCTCTATGAAAGTGCTGTTTCCTAAGAAACAAGAATCATCGAAGGGAGCACGAAGTTTGGGGTTCTGGTATAATTTCAAAAATTATCGCTCCATACATTATGAAATTTTTATTTCTTTTTCTATACAGTCGCCGCAGCCTTTGATCGATACCTGAGCCTACATTTTTTCTATTTTGGACCCAAAAAGACCTGAAATCAAAAGTCAGAATCACCTAGAGCAGCAAATATACCTAATTCAAAATAGTGTTGTAGAATCTTATATTAGCAAGTGGGTAAATTCCTCGTGTGTTCAGATAACGTACTCATTAAAAAATTTAGAAGGATTATTTCCAGAGGTTATGCCGATCCCAGCAATTCGCATTCACTTCCAGTAGCCGCCCTCCATAGTTTCTCTGTGGTACAGATGTAGATCTGGCGACCTTCAGGTTTTGTGTGCTTCATTGACATGATACATGTCAGACAGACATGACAGTCTGAGTTCGTATTTCAGAAGTTATTCTGTGGCAGATTTGGTCTCGCTCATTTTTCTCATATTGATCGTGTCCTTAGAAATCTCACTTGCGTCTTAGTTCCCCCTATTGTAACAATTTCGTAAAGACTCATAAAGTCATCAATTGCTGATTTATTGATATTGGTTTCTTTTCCAGCGCTCTACGAAGATTTTTTCATAAACTGATTTATATAAAAAGTAAGCGATGCTTTATGAACACACCCGCCCATTCTATGGAAGCGTAGAGAATAACGATCATCGTAAAGATTTGATATCTTCCAAACGGATTGATTTTCTGCAATTTCGAATTGGATAGCACTGTTTACGATGGCACGGAAATGAATGATAATACTGTACCTGCAACACTTCTTCGAAGTGCGTATAGAAGACGACTTCTTTCTTTGCTCGTTTCTTTTTCGCTGCATAGACCGTTCTAATAAGAAAGGATTAAACAGAGGGATAAAGTATTACTAGAATAGCCCTGATTTCGAGTGTTTTTCTCAAAACCACGCTCAACCTTCAATACAACATAATGTTTCAGTAATCAATAATATAGTACAACACTTTCCAACCCCTGAGAATTTCACTTGATGAGTGTATAAAATATTCGTCGTCGCCTACTCTGATTGAGCGGGCTGGAGCACCCCGGGAGGATTAGCAATAGATAAAGGGTACTGCCCGACTCACGAGGCTGTCAAAGCTGCAACACGTGTATCAGGGTCAATTACTGCCCGACTGACGAGGCTGTCAAGGCCGAACATGTATCAGGGTCTATATGTTGCCCTATAACAGACTACATGCACGACTCAAAAATGATTACCAGGCATAATCTTGGAATACTTTTTATTTGAGCCTTAATATTTTTCTGCGACATAGTATTTGTTATAGAGAAACACATTTCATTAGAATAATGAGCTGATTATTCCTCAGTCATCGATTGGTTGGCGACTTTTCATAGCACTGAAGTAGCCACTGAAGTTTTGGTCGCCTTACTAAAAGAATAAGTAATAATCATCTCTATTGGGAACATAGGCTTCCTCTTCATCTGGAGAGGACGAGGAGTAGGATTAAACGCTGAGAGTATAAAATCATAAAGCGTTCTACGTAAATCAATCCATTGGTGATGTATCATATATACGCTTGATACCAGACTAGTTTCAGCCTTGTCTGGGAGGAAAGCAGCACTGACGCAGTACGGCGGGAGGCCACCGCGAGTCTTTGCAAAGGCCAAATATACATTCGATCATCTCAGACGAAGTTTAAAATTAAACATAAATGCATGGCGCATTCCTCAGGGATTGATCAACGCCAAGAGCTTTATCCGATATTCTTCATGTCCTAATAGAATTCATTTTTTATTTACCCACTTCTAGCGGTGGTATGATGTTATAAATATATCAAATGATGTAGAATAACGTGCAAAACATTTGCGTCAGTCGGGACTTGAACCCGCATTACATCCAATCCGAGACGCGTGCTCTATCCCTTGCTATATCGACGTCTGTTTTGACACCACTCATACTACGCTACAACGCCCCCGGACTGGTTAAAAGCGGGCTAATTCTCGCTTGTCGCAAATGTTTTGCACATCACTCTACATCAGTGGGTGTGTCCTAATAGTAGAGATGGGACTCGCACGAGTTCAGGTATAATTTATCTAATCTCATAAAAGGTGTGAGGGCGGATACATCGAAGATTATTAGCAGAGCAGAGCAGTACTGTGTCCCGTATAAGAAACTCCTCGTCGCTTACGAAGCACACATGGGAAACAGGTACACAATAGAGAACATTTCGAAGTAGAAGTTACCATTGTTGCACGGCAGCATAATACATCAGTGCGCAATATTCTCCAAGCATTTCGGATTTATGCCAAAAATGAATCGCAAAGATCTATGCCTCGTCATCACAAGCGATCTCGCGCTGTATCTCAATTTTTTTTTTGTATTGACCCAGGCATACTCCTTGTCCATATAAGATTCTGTGCGGCTCGTCTTCGGTTTTTCAAAACACCCTTTTATAGTGCTGTAAAATCCAAAACACTATTATGTTTCACACGATCAGGTTTTTTTTCTTATCCTGCTTATATTTCGCTGGACAAAAGGGCTTCCTTAGAATGCTAGTACTTAAACAATAAAACAAGCTTCAAAGAACTCAAGAATATGTTTGCTTTTTAAGAAGCTCTTTTGTTCTTTTGATTCCTTTGGTCTCATGATTTTGCTTCAAATCTCGTCGGACAGAGCTCTTTCTCTAGACCATTAGTAATCACCCTGTAGCGTAATATTTCCTAATTGTAATGATGTGCTGATTTTCTGGAAACACTGTTTAGGAGGAAAAATAAGATCGGGTTTTACATTTTTTGGTGGGGTTGCTTACAAGCTATTCCACAAGGCGTAGGCCGTAGCAGGGAGCGTGGTAGAGGCGGAGCGAGTCGAGGCAAGGCAATCGATATGTTATTATTCGATTAGGGAATTTTTCATAAAACAACTGGCAAAAATACTACGAAAGTTCCTCTAAACATTGATATACTTCTCGGTTTTCAGCGAGTTGTAACACGCTGTAAAAATGAAGGCGAAAGGCGAGTGTGATAGAAAATTTTATTCTAAACCTTACAGCGTTATAAAGGGGTATTTTGAAAAACCGGCAATGTGGAGCTATAGCCGGAGATTTAAGCTTTCGATGATTACTAAATCTTTCAAAAAATTTTCTGTCCAGCGAATGAGATCGGCTTAAAATTTTGTTACCGTCTAAAACGCCTGGTAACGTCTACTCTATTGTACTGGATAAGCTTTGATGTTAATAACTTCGTGACTACTCATCGAGGATACACGCAACTATTTGCTTAGTGCCGACTTTAAGTTTTACAGTTGGAGAGTGTGCTGTTATCTAGCATTCTCATCATAAGATTGTATGCACTTAAAATAATCCAGCAAGACAAATTTCAATCTTACGGAGAAATTTTAGGCAGCAAAGGCTCATTTTGTTGAGTATAAGCTTGGGAGTAGTATGAAGTCTTTGAAAAAACGCATTATCTCATGCTATTCTTCTTGAAAATAGCTATCTCTTCTACTCATTAGCAAGGTAGTGAAAATCTGTGAAAACCTCGTGCAACTCATCAATGAAATTTGAATATTAGTAATCTAAACCAAGGTCGAGGCTAGAAACTGACTGTCTACTTTCCTACATTAGCAATACTAATCCAATCGCTGCAGGATGAAGGCAGATACGCTTCAGCGTGGCTACGTCCTGTGCAGAAGCGCAGCACTAAAGCTGCTACCTTATTGGCATGGTGATCCACTATATCGCATTTGTGTCGATTCGACACCTATAAAGACCAACAGCGCAAGAAGAACAACTGCTGCGGACACCTGATCCAAATCACCCCCATACTGACGAAGACGAAATATCCGAAATGGTAGGCATGAGAAAGATTCATAAAAAAATTCGTGTAAGGTTATCAAAGACGCAAAGTAGTGATACAATTGCCATAATTCATTGTAATGCCATCGCCTCTATTATTAGTTGAATTCTCAACAGTGGACAAGTTATAGTAAGGTAGAAAGTTGAAAAAATATTTAAATAAACGAGGAAAATATTTATAATCCGGAAGAAAACAAATACTAAATCCCAGTGACCGAGAAAATGATGAAGGGCCATTTAACGTGGGGGCAGCCAGTTTTTCCCATCTGCACCAATACTTCATAGATGTTTTATATCCATTCCAGATAATTCGAATAGAAGGATTTCTTTATTGCTCACGACTGACCATACAAACACTGCAACAGCGAACATTCACAGAGTTGTAGAATGTAACGGTTGTGAGCAGCGCTATTGTTTCAGACGTGAAAGGTGCTCGCTTGGCGTTTAAAAATTGTTTGGAGATAGAGCATCCGCTAACGTATCAATTCACCAGTGTTCTTCGGAGTGTCATTTTTGAGCTGACGTGAAGGTCGCATCTTTTCTTAGTCAATTACAACGGCTGATGTTTTGGTGATTTGACTTTACTCAAAGCCTAGACATATGCCTAACCTCTGTTATGAAGAAGATTATTAGCTTGCTGATTGATTACCATAAACTATTTTATCTTATGCTTTTTCATACCAGTAATTTAGTGTTTCTAACCCTTTAAAATTAGTTCGGTACGTGTTTTCAACACTGAAAAGATAGTATGCGTGGTGAAGAAGAGAACTAATAAGGAACTAAGTAGTGTCGAAGCGACCACCGATCAGTGTGCATTTCAGAATACCTCTAATCAAGACCTCAAACGATTCCACCTATGATTATTGTGCTTTCCTATTTTAATAACTTATTATCTTTATCTTTACGACTCTCGAAAATGTGGAATACTGCGTAACGATAACGGAAAATGCCGCAGCGAGTGCAACAAGCTTGAAACCTCAGTGCAATAAAAATGATCATTTGGAGAGCAGATACACAAATCTAGTTGCTTTCATTACATATTCTTGAGCTATTGCGGAAGGATTGAGGAGCTGTAACAATTGCTGAGCAAATAAAGCTCTCGGACTAGCTTGGTCTTCCGAACTCTAACTGCTCCTCAATCTAGTAGCTCTTCAGTGGGCGAATAGCGAATGGGAAATGAGTTTGGCGATAAACCAACCATAGCGTGGCTCATTCGGGGTGAATGATTCACAACGTCGCTGGTCATCGTTTCGTTATCGGTACTCATTCGGTCACATTTTATGGCGCAAACTAAATTCTCAAGATTACTAATTGATTCTTCACTTTAGGCATGAGGAAAGGGTTGAACGCCTAAAAATCTCTTGCAAATGATTGTGAAAACTTGATTTCACGCCGGAGAATTGCGCGCAACAATCTGGATGTGTTGATGCGGAGCTTTTGAGAAAATGAAGGTGGGAATGAAGATCTATCTTTTAGTGAGATGAAAAGGGTATTATAGCTAAGGCGACGCAGTTTCCACCCTTGGCAAATTGTGACTCACGCTGTCGTCAACTTTCAAACAATTCATCATGCTACAATTAAACACCCGAGAATGTTGAGTGATAAGCAAAATTTATGCTGCTATCTTTGAACTGTGTTCCACTGCTTTTTCTTGTTCACGACAAGTCGAGATGTCACTGGGAGAAAGACAGAGCAAGGACTATAATTGGACACTAGCAGATACGTATGCCTTCGAAAAAGGTGATTGAGGGTTTGATGTCACCTCGGGTTCACGGAACTTAAAATTCTTGTGGTAGCTTTCCCAATGCTGTTTGCGGAGATGCTCCTTATCTGTCAAGTGCAAGAATAAAAAGGCTACTTCTCAGTATCGTCTTAGAAAATTTTTATCAACTGCCGCGTTATGTCAAACAAACAATTCTATTCCTAAGCGGTAACGTTCGGTAATTATCTTCGCACATTAACTTTAGATCAAAGATAACGTTCAGAACTTGTTTTTATACCAAGTTTTGATTCAAAAAATTCCTACAGTTCCCATTTAAGCTTGGCTTCATTAGTGAACGTATCCCGCTCTGTTGCACAAAAGAATATAGACACGGAACATTTTGCATCTTGATAAACTTTTAATAAAAGTTAAAAATAGCATGCAATCAATTTAAGATTCAAAAATCCCCAAAAACTTTTAATTTATTAGCGTTGATCAAAGTCTATTAAGAAATAGCACAGCTGCATTGTCGCTTTCGATGCCGCTGATGCTTGGAGGAAGTCAGTGAATTTTCTTGTTTTTTTCTTCAATTATAGCTCAAATAAGCTCAGCGTAATAATCAACAGTTGGTATTTTCCGTTAAAGCTAGGCAGAAGATGATGGTAGAACAAAGAAGTTGAAAACATGACAGGCGAAAAGAGGAAAGCCATTATGGGATATACAGAGATTTTCAATATACATTATAATAAGAAAAGCATCCTAATAAGAAATAATGTATTTACCTTATTGGACATGGCGATGCCGGTGAGTGGTTCATAAGCTGTGAGTTGTATTTGTTCTCTTATCTGGCATTGATTCGTTTCATAAAGATAGTGACTCAATAAAATGAGTCGAATAGAACTTATAAAGTAGTGGAAATGGCGAGTTTCCTGCAATCGATCGAAGCCATATGTCATTCTTATCAATAATATTACCATTAATACTATGGCTACTATTATTAATTTTGTTCTTATTATCAATCACTTCTAATTCATTTATACCACAATGCTCCGAGATGCCGTGCATGCAGTCATAGGCACATCATCCTTCGCTCGATTTCACATCGAACCTAGTCCTTAATCTCCTAAGTAACGGAATATTCTCTCAGTGCGGTTTAGAAAACTTTCTTGGATTCAGTAACCCAAAAGGTGTCCTCTAATGAAAACGTCGGAGCGGTGTGGTAGAGCTTTATCACAAAATACTCAAGTATTACCCGACCTCATTGCAAATTCAAAGCCCTTCATGAGTAATGAATGCAAAACGACGAAAAAGGAAAAGTGTGACATATAAGGTTGGAAGAAATTTTTCCGATTTTTTCGTTTCTTTGGTTATTTCTCATGATTCTGAATTTTTTGCAATCTCAAAGATAGCCTACTTGTGGCGTTCCATGGGACCCGCGTTCTTAACTGCCGGAGAGGTGTTAGGGGAGAGGAGAGTGCTGATCAGCTTCGCGCCGGACGAGTATCACAGCCACTTGACCACGTCACCCTCCTATTCCCATAAAAAAATTTTGATGAGTATAAAACGACGTCAATCGAAGCATAACTATCAGGAACGGATGTCTTGTAATCACACGTGATATGGAGCAATATCTAAGACTGTTATTTCATGGCGAACTTTATTCGTAGCATATGATCTCTGCACGGCTGGTCTTCATTTGGACATCTCAGTGGACGACTCATAAAATGTGGTAGGTATGTTGAAAGTTGTTTTGCTCTTGATGCGACTGAAATCTCGGTTTAGTGATATCTTCTGCTTGAGTAATGGAGGTGTTCAGCTGACAGCTGCGAGCAACGTGATGTTTCCAAGCTCTGAAGAAGAAGAAACCGAGAAGCCGAAGCGTTAGCGTTGAGAATTACTTTTGTTATAAAAACCCCGTGTTTTGCTCAAAGGAAGCAGCAAGAAATTCATTACTATCTGCTGTAAAGTCCAACATCACTTGTATGATACCATTCGGGTTTCGGTGCTTCTTGATTTTGATTCGTTTCGACGTATTATCATAGACGAAGGTAGGTATTCGTGCATTTTATGCATCAATCTTTCGAAGCTCAACCAAGTCACGCAACTCAATCACATTTTTCAGTTCGTTCCGTCATTCTCTTCCCATTGCGAACATTGCATATGTTATGTTCATTTAGTGTCAAAACAGTCTTTTCTTTGTTACAATAATATTCCAGAATTAAAAGTGTAGATATATCAATAATCTTCGTGCGCAAATGGAAACTGATAGGCTGACCTTATCAAAAATATTATGTTTTTTTTCTGTTATTGTTGAGCAAATGAAGAAAACGACCTCGTTCGCTGAACAAGGGCTTTCCATTGCACTTTTAGTAATCAATCAAAAGCTTAAATCTCAGGTTACTGCGCATATAGCCTTATTATGAAAAGGCCTTTTTATAGCCCTATAGCATGAAAAAAAACTTCTGCGTTTTTCACACGCATATTCCTCGCAGGACGGAGCTCTTACCTTATATTATAAGTAACCATTCGATAGCGTAATTTTCCACGAATCCACCACTGTGCTTTTTTTCTGGAAAAACCGTTATACGGCAGTGTAGTATGGAAGGAAATATCGTGTTTTACATATGCGTGCATTCGCTCTTCAGATAGTGTGTGTGTTGAATGTCTAAATTTGATACGGCTTTCCGCGATCGATTGATCGATCAATCGCGCTAAGGGGACTGACATGTGGAGCATACTTTTTGTTATTCAACTGAGGATTTCTTCTTCGTTTTGTAAGGAACTCCAGATAAAACGTATGACTCTGATTTTACAAAATTTCCTTTACAAATTCATATGCTTTCCGGGCTCCCAGCGAGGTAACAGCAAAACAAGAGGCCGATGTAGAACTTAATTCTATTTTGGATGCTACGGCGTTATAGAAAGGCCTTTTTGGAAAAAGAGCGCGTAACGCATTAGCAAGTTGTTACATTGAATCCAACATGCCGAGGTTTAGTGATAGTCGGTTATTTAAATTAATTCTCACAGTTTTATGTATAAAATGTTTATGTATTGATCAAATCGACCTCTTCAAGCCAATTTTGGATACTCATCAAAATTTGGAGCAGCCATTTTAACAGGACTTCATGATTTATTTCGCTTTACCAATAACTCTGCTATGTCTATTTCAAACAAGAATCATTTGGCAGACGAATGGATGCAGTTGTTCGCATGGACGGATTGACCACACTCCGGCTTTATCGATTACTGTAAAGAGCAAATTTTTGATGGAGAAACAAATCGGATCATACATAAAGCCAAAATCCTCGCACGAAGAAGTATATATCGAATCTTAATGCCTGCTTGAAACAAAACACTTAAAAACTCTTACAACAATCAATTACATGAACTGAAAAAAGTGGTCTGAAGAAAGCAGCTCTATAAACGAAAACGAAAGAAATAGTGATATAAAAGGCCCAAAGAAATTGAACTCTCATAGACTGAAGGTAGTAGCAATACGAATTATAACAAAACTTTATGTGAGATCCTGAAGGATTATTCATGGTTCTGCCTTCACAGGCATAACAGAGGTAAGTAAATTTCTATCTGATCCCTACAATGAATGGTCTACTGGTGAATCTATCAGCTCAGCACTATTGCCCTACCAAACAAATCAATTATGCTATTGAAAAAATCAAGCCAAAAATTCCGGCGGTTTTTTTGAATTCATAATCTCATATTCTGATAACATATTTTGAGCATTTTGAAAGGCTAGTACGGCACTTGTACAGTACTAGTTAGCTGCTGTTTTGCCCTTGCAGGCTCTTCAATGGTAAGGTGTATTTCGGTTCAGCAAATCCCTTGCAAGAGAGTAAATCCTTATTTGTATCGGCGTTGATTCCTTTATAAGCGCAGCAGGTGTCTAGTACTGTATAGGTGCTGTACCTAACCTTATAAAGGGCTCAGAACATGTTATCATGTTTCAGATTATTAGATTGTTAATGTTTTTGAGCGTGGCCTATTTGAACAGTTGAGAGTAAGACTGTGATGTTAGATCATGACATTTGTTGGGAACAAAGATTGACAAGTAACACAACTTTCTTACCTGCGCATCCATCTATGGGACTCTCCTTGTTGAAGTTTGAATATGGCACACGTGGTAATGAAGATGCACTTTGCGTTTTCAGTCCGATCCAAATATGTTCCGTTATTCTCGCGTGCTTCATCAATTCTAAAAAAAAACTAGAAATGAAATCACAAAAGAGACAAGAATGTATGTTATATCAATCTGCTTATCGGATTTCTTCGATAAATGAGCTTTCGGCTAAAAAGCAGAATCAAGAAACAAGAGGAATTTTCGCGAATTCGAGATTATTCTTGAAATAAATGAACGTATCATTTTCAGCATCTCTTCACCAAAAAATAATATTTTCAGTGTAGTATTTGATCTGATACTGAATCTTTCATTGTTGCAAGTACTTGATAAAACTCATTCCTGATGCTATAATATTACCACCTTTTATAATATTTATATAATATTATTTGCAATTTGTGGTAATAGAGATTCATCAATAAGAACAACAAAATTACTGGTACTATTCTACGGAAATGAAAAATTACAAAAGTCAATATCATTTAAAAAAGGGCTTCAACAACGAGTTCCAGTGACTATATATCTTGTATTTCTTTTTTCCTTGATTTTATGACATCCTTTTGCTAATCGGCGAAATCTAAATTTCTCAGTTATTACTCTTTCTTTTTTATGTGTAGCGTTCAACTCCCATTCACTATTTTTTACAAGCGTGATACCGCTCTCAGGGATAGGGGCAGGCCACAGAAATCATTGTAGTGAGAGACTAATGGTTTTGAATTTTCCGTGAGGGGTACAATAATTCTACTATTCGAAAGAGTGTCCACATACAAAAAGCAGCAGCGTCGCACACAAGGTCGATGATTCAATCTCGCTTTCATGGCTCACCAAGCCATTTATCCTTCTGGAATCGGTCAGTTAGTACCAGAGTGGTCCTAAATTTATCTGGGAGGATAAGCAGCACTGACTTGATACAGCAGCAGGTCACTGCGAGTCATGTGAAGGCCAGATATGCATTCAATTACCTCAAAGTTATAAATACAAGACGAATGCATGACACATCCTTTAGGAACAGTTCAACGTCGATGGCTTTATCCTTTTATCCTTTTATCCATTTGCAATCTAGACAACTCCATCGATATTCATAAACTCTTAAACTATAGCGATCAAAACTTTTTTTAATCTGTTATCAAAAGAAGTAGTATACAGTGCTCACCTTTGATAAAGTTGTTCTTTGCTTCGTTGTCGACTACTGCGAGATGAGAGTCGAATGACTGACAATAGTTCTATAATAAAATTGCATAAAATCCAAATTGAAACTCGTCTGTTTTCGCAAGATAAGGAACTTTCTGTTTGATTGACTTGTCTATAAATTTCCTCTCTCGGTGAAGGAACTGTATTATGGAGTAACCTTTCCAAAGAGATACGCAGTGTGCTGCAGTAATGCGGATACGTTCACTTCCACTCAGTCACATCCAACTCAGTTCCAAGTTTTTAAGGTAACTGGGGGTACCATTGTTTTGGAAAAGGCGTCAATCAATAATATCTTCGTTAATCTTTCAATGAACACGATAGTCATTTTGATGTTCACTGCGCGACGTCAAATACCGCCGAGCTACTGTGATGGAGGCGCCGCGTCTCGTGGGAAAGTAGGCGACAGAAAGACAAGCATGCTAGAACAGACAGAGTCGAATGTCTGGCCGTATATCTGCTGCTGCGCAAGTGACAATACGACATCACCTGCCTATCAATGCTGATCCTCAAAGGGTTAATGTAAGAAAGTGAATAAAACTACCGTGAATGAAGGCTGTCAGAACAAATGGAAAAGTGCTGCCACTCCCACGATAATTAATGGGTCATCCAATATTGAGGCAAGTGAATAATAGGATATTCCTTACAAAGAGTATGTCATCAACTTTTTTATCTGTTCGCATTTATGAGCCATTGTCAAAGCCACTTTGATAACTACCAAAATGGCAAGTCATTGTTAAGTAACGTACTTTTTCATCTCATTCTTTGACTTTAACAAATCAACAGTTCTGTTTTGCTTTTTCACTTCTGATAGGTTTGAAGCACAAATTAAACTTCACCTCAGCATCCGCCCATGTTTTGCGCTGTTCAAACACCTTATAGAGTGATCCACTGTCAGTAGAATTCCAGTTGCTGTGAGCCGCTTGTGATAGCCCAGAAACCTGAAGCATTTTTAATGAAAATTAAACGCGTATGTTATGTCAATTTGTTACTACAAAGTGATTCTAATAGTTTACAGTAAAGTTTTTTGCCTGCGTCGCGTGCACGTAGTAGAATTCGTACCGTATTTTTTCTCATGAAAACTAACAACATCGCAGTTTTGCTAAGATCTCTGCTGTGATATATACTGTTTCTGGCATTGTGCTCCCAGCTAAATATCCAAATTAAAACATGTTAAAGAATTCCTGTTGAGGTACGTCGCTGGAAGAGTGAATCTTCTGCTGTGATTTAACAATCGGTGACACACCATAGCCAGGCAATAGTGGTCCACTACCCATCTATGGCTCTGTTTTGCTGCAAGTGGTATGAAAATTTCGCAAAAGACGGGTGAAAATTTGACAACTCCAGTCTTCAGTTTTTTTCTTATAAGGAGCCTCTGCTAGCTTCAGCGAATTGACTAAAATTGCAATATACGTCAAATATGAGTGAGTTTTAGCTAAATTCTACTTAGAATATGGAGACCTCATGAAAGCTTTATAGTAAAGTAGGTTAGCGTAGGAGCCCATAAGTATTCTGAAAGTAAATTTTTTTCTGATCTCTAAAAGTAAATTTGATCTTTCGGGAGGCGAGGCATAAATGCGGATGTTGGAGAAGATCAATAACACTTCTCCGTAGAAAGGAAGATAAAGTTTTAGATTGAGAACTTCACTATTGAATGATCGTCGCCTTAAATAACAGACCTTTTTCGTGTATTGTGTCTCAGATTTCAATAAGTACTAAATGAAAAAAGTACAGAGCTTTTGGCATTATTCAACGCTTAGGGAAGTATCATGCATTCGACTTAGTTCCCAATCTAGCAGATTCTATCAAAAAGCCCCTTTCGCCTATATAACGATTTACGCAGGTCTATCGATGCATACAGTCAGCGTTTTTATCCTCTAAAACAAGTCTGGTACCAATGAGAGCTAAATAGAGATAGAGATAGAGATAGAGGGAAGAGAGACAAACAGAGAGAGAGAGAGAGAGAGAGGAATTGGCCTGCCGACATCTACCACGTGTATTCAGGGTAACTCAAATTGCTGTGACACATTAAGTCTGCTCAACCATATCACACTGCCGATTAACCAGCCATATTGAGGCACGTTGGCACATTGGAATCAGCACCGGTTTAGTACTAATCAGGTTCATCACTGTGAACTAATTTCTTGAGATCGCCGTTGAATTAATTGCATCATAAAGTGGAAAAAAATATCTCAGAATGGCTAAGGAGAGTTTGACAAGTTGTTTTGAATGTCATGATTAGCGCAGTTGCAGAGGCTATAGTTTTCACACGATCGCCAAAGTGTTAAAATCTTAAGCATGAAAAAAAAAACAAATGAGAAACGCTTGGCCTACCTTTTTTTCGAGTTTTATAATTCGCCTGTCCAAGTCTTGTATCCTGTTCATCAATAGTGAATAACGGCCTTCCGATATTGGTGGACCGTTGAAAAACTCATGGAAAGGAAAAGTGATCATAATCTTAAAGCTCCCCTACATCTTGTGGTTTTTTGGAAAACAGGATTCTTATATCCTTCTACCTACATTGCTTTTTTAATGTAATGTGATCAAAATGTTGTTAAGAACGCTTACTCGAAAATTCGTTCCCTGTAAAAATATTCTCAATGAAACGGAATGATATTTTGTCTCCAAAGAGGTTCAGCGAAATGTTTACTAGAAAAATGCGTTTCAAAGCAATTGTATGTGACACATTTGCTTCTGATTGAATCGACACATTAACCTCGACACTCTTAGCTAAGCCATTTTTCGAGAGCTTTTCTTCAATGAAAAAATTACGTGATGGAGTGTTTTGATTCTCAACGAATAGTAAACTTAAAACTCATGTTCACAAATCTTTCACTCATAAAAAAGTGAAGATCGAAAACCTTCTTAATTATCTAAATAAGCTTCAGTCATGAAGAGATGGAAGATTTCGATTTTGTTGCTTACACCCGCATACGACTGACATCGTAGTGTTAACACCGGAGTCTTAATCCACAAAAGTCCTGGTCATCGATTGTTTTAACCGTTCGTCAAATAAATCAAATTGTACAACGCCCATTCGAGCTGTTTGAGTAATGCCTACCCTGGCCATACGAGGCGCTCTCGAAAGTGCATTTGCCCCTCTAAAAAGTTTCAAGGCCATTGATGCCAGTTGTATGGAGTTTGACATGGCACTGCCACTAATGATGCCACCTTTCAAAAGACCTTGGATAGCACTTTTTTAGGTTCTCATGATACCGTCGTCGGTACGCTTTGCCATATTTATGATTTGGACGCTAGTTTCCGTCTTCGTTTTAGAAGAGCACTATTTAGACGAAACGGCTCTTAAGCAGTTTGGTGTTAAACTAGATTCCTTTTTCAGTTTGACTTGTAAAGGACAAAGTAAAGTGAAAGCAACCATCTCAAAGACGATGTGCGCCGAAGTGTTAGTCGAGCAAATTAATTGTCGACAACTTCGTGCCAACAACGAAGATAATCAATTCTGATGAACTGATAATAAGATGACATGTTTTGAACGTTTCATGAGGTCTGGTATGGCACTTATACAGTACTAGACAGATGTTTTGCCTTTCCAGGCTCATCAGTAGTACGGTGCCTCTCAGATCAGTCGATTTCTTGCAGGTGGATGCACCCCTACTTATAGAGGATCGACGCCGAATCATTTAAATCACCGCCCTATCGAGTGACGAAATCAACCGACATGGCATTGACCATAGTCGAGCGCTTGTCCATCTCTACTGTAAAGCCGAAACTCGTTACTAATCTACAACATTGGTGAGAGAGGGAGGAAAATTGCTGAGCCGTAAAAGATCAGTGGCAAGTGATTCTAAAACTCTATGTCACAATTTCGGGACTATACTTAGTGAAATTTAGCATTTTTGAAAGATATCAGATATATCGGTTGAATCCACGGAGCATCCCGTATCTCGGAAATGAGACAAAGGATTCGAAGTTCAACCTACGTCAACGATCGAAAATCAAAGACGCCGTTCTACACGCCAGGATATCGAAAATAAGGTGGGCCGGATACGTGACGCGCTTCAACGATAACCGATGGACGAGAGCCGTTACCGACTGAATTCGGGGACATCAAGCGCTCTACAGGAAGACCACCGACCCATTGGTCCGATTTCTTCACAAAAGCTATGGAAGAAAGATATGATGCTCAGCGAATCCCTAGAGCGAGGAGGACCCACTAAGCTACTCTTGCACGCGATAGAGAAAAAGTGGAAGTGTTGCTGGTACTCGCTCGAGTCACTCGGCGATCAACGGGACGACAGGCGATACAGGAGATTAGATGTGTCGTATATTTTGTCACAGAAATTTTTAATCAAAAAATATTAACGAGAAAATTTACAAATTGTGCTGACGTCACCACTGTGAGATAAGTAAAGATAATCCACGAAAGAAACATAGTGAATTGAGCTCGAATTCAAGAAACTGGCGTTAGGTGCTCGGTAGAAGCCGTGGCAAACTGAAAGAGCAGGAAAATTTCTGTAGAACTTAGAGAAACATTGATATGAGTGCGATGTAATAAGCAAGCACCAGGCAATGTAATAGTGTCAAGGGCGTCAATGGCTGATTTAAAAGAAACTGCCATCAAAAACGAGAAGCAAGACTGCGCAAAATTACAGTTTTTGGTCATATTTGACTGCTGCTAAAGGATAAAACACTTGGCATTGGTCAATCTTTGAAGTATTCACTATGCAATGCATCAAATATCGCAGAGGTGAACGAGTGCTCATCTAGCTGGTACAATGTCTTCGTGAGGTCTGCCTGTGTGTAATCGGTCTTTTTCACCGTCCCAGACACGTTTTGTATCAAGTTCGTTTGGTACTCCACCACAAGAAAGCCGGCACTACTCCTCATGCGGCAGGGAAACCGACATCACACTTGTGTGGGAACTACAAAAACACCGATGTGATACATTAGTAAACCTTCACAAGCCCTTTGAGCGGCAGTGAATACGGAGAGTTACGGGATACTTTCATAAAGTACATGACTCATAGCATATCTCATAGCGACGGATTGATCGACATAGAATGTTATACCCCTTTCTGAACACTTAGATGGCACTACACTATTTTTCAACACAAAATCATTAGAGTAAAATCGTTCTATTTGATGAATTTCCTGCTTCTGGAGTCTTTTGCTGGATCTAATATTGTCGTGCTTCGGCTTCTCATATTTTGTCCTTGACACGTTGGCAAAGACAAGGGCCGAAATAAGCCTTGTCGCACACCGCGCATGCCTGAGGTACTGAGGGGATATTATCGTGATGAAATGATGAAATATAACAGGGGATACCCAATATGTGGAGTACTGTGCAAAAACGTTTGCGTCAGCCGGGATTCGAACCCAGAATTATGACTGATTATCGATATCCAATGTCTGTCAACACAAGTGGGTTAAGTGCCGATAGCGGCTGCCCCGCCAGACCGTCGACGGTTGGCTGTTGGCAGACAACGCGTTATAGCGTAAATAAGAGTGCTGTGCAAAAAGAGCGTCGGTAGTGCAACGGTTAGCATACGCTCACGGAAAGAGTGAGATCTGGGTTCGAATCCGGGCTGGCGCGAACGTTTTTGCACAGTACTCCACATATTGGGTATACTAATAACATCATACCACTGCAAGTGGCAGTCAAAATAGAAAGAATTATGACTGATTAATAGGGGTTACTTTGATAAAAGTTTTATATCTTAAGGAAATACCCATGTATCAAAAAATCATCCAAGTTTTCAACGACAAAAGCAATTTTTGTGAAAAGGAACTTATGTCCAGCTGTTATATAACTTCAATTCTGGTTTTTTTTACCCATACTTTTCTATCTCCCACTATTTTTGCTTTGTCAAAAGACTTGTACAGCCCGTTCTACAGCGAAAAAGGACACGTTTCACAGTTAGACTTTGTTTTTTATCAACTTCATAAGATATTTCCTGGCATTACAAAATGATTCTAATTCCAATATAACTCCCCATACAGAATAATAGTGGTGAGGCAAAATAAAGAAATATCATAGAAAAGGCTCTTATGAATGGTTTATAGCAAAGAGAATGCTCATACATTGAAAAAATCTTCTATGTTTCAACGAAAAAACCGCTTCCTACAAGGAGAAACATTTTTTTCTGATACCACATAGAATTTTTTCTGATTTATTGATGTTTTTATTAGTCAGTCGATAACATGAATAACGCCGCTTTGATAGTAAGCCTGGTTTCTGAAAGAACAGCATTATTACGTTATACTGAAGGAAAAGATTGACATTTCGCCCTTACGACGCGTTGTTCAAACTTCACAATGAAATTTTTTACTATCTTCCCCTAGAAATTAACTTTGATTGCATGCAAAGTTTGTTGCTAGGAAAGACAATTCATCGTCAGAGAGATTTCTATGAAAGTGATTCTAGTATAAACAGCGCCTAGTTATTCAAAATCTTCTGTGACCAGATTACGAAGCTAAAAACGCGCGAAATGCTCCTATTATTCATTAGTTGTCCTGAGAAATGGTGATATAGCAGCTATCTGGTCAGTTTGGTCCACCAGCGACTTTCTCCTATTGTACATTTCGAAGACTTCAAGCTTGCCCGCGCAGGGATTTTTGGCAGTGCCGTGAGCTGTTGAAAGCACTGTTACGTCTTTTCTGTACTTGAATCGCAGTACCATAACGCCATTTTGATTCTACATGGCTTTCCACTCGCCCTTGCGCAGTTTTCCTTCCATGACCTCCTTAGGCAAGCCTTTCTTGCTCTTTCTGCATAATTCATTGAAGTATGTATTGCTTCGCAGCAGACGCTCAGCTAGGGTGACGCTGGAGTACCAGTTATCGGCAAAGAGGTATCTTCTTTCAATCAGAAGATCCTTAATCAGATCCTTTGCCACAAAATCTGCAAGTGACTCGTTAGTTGTCGAGTTTGCGCTAGCACCTATGTACACCATAGTTTTGTAGGTGTACCCGCCGTCACCATAAAGATGAAATCGCTTCATTCCATATCTGTTTCTTTTGCAAGGTGCATAGAGACGGAATTTAATTCGTCCTCTGAATGGCACTATCTACTCATCGATACACACGTCTCCCATGGTTGAATGGATCCCTACGATACTTACTGACAAGTTCCACCATTAGTCTAATTTTGTATAACATTGTCAATCACATTGTGAACCATATTGTTGCTTACATGCAAGTGGGTCATGATCTCGAAGAAGCGATCCCTCGACATAAGATGTGACGCTATGGAGACTCCCGAAAGATGCGGGCTATTGCTCCAGTAATCGTAGAGCATTTTGAGACACAACAGGAATATCTTTATTTCTTCAATCGTTGCATCTTTCCATTCGAAAGGACGGGGCGGTCCATGTCTCTCATGTATTGATGAATATTGTAGACCACCTGCATGATCTTGTTAAGGTGAATTGCGGAAATGGGAACTGAAGGAGGCACAAAAAATTGTCTTGATAGAAATCGACTCAAAAAAAAATACGTGGGTGCAAGAATTAATGCTCTTAGTGTCATGAGTCGCCATTGTTCTCACGCGCATAGGAAGTTTTATGTTCATTCATTCATTTCCGTTTCATTCGTTTGAAAGTCATTTGCGGTTTCGTATGAAGATGAGTTGCTGTTGATGTAGTTAATAAAAGATGAATATGACCAAAATATGAATGAATATATATAGGATAACATAACGATGTTCAGTAACAATTTGAAAGATCGTCTTATACTACATATCTTCCTTTTCCCTCAAGATTCGAAGCTTTAGGACGAAATATTGACATTGTTTCTGCCACAAGAAGTTTCATAGATGTCTCTTCCTTCATATTTGATCATTTACTGCGGACGAAATTCTCTTTAGTTACGATAAATATCCATATTTCATAAGAAAACTACCACAACGTCATTGCTGCCGCAGCGAAAGCAGAGGCGCGGCACCGCTGCGCGACGAACGGATTTCAACGTGTTGCCAACGTATTGAGCAGACACAGAGCACTATTGAAACGAGTGTGGTCGAGTGACGATTACTGTGGTGCCGATGTTGACGTATCTCTTGTTGTTGATTTACTCTTCGCCGTTGAATACCAGAATTAATTTTCACCATGAATGTTTTATAAGGCTCCGTAGCCTAGTGGCTGTGATGCTCGCCGCGGCGGTACGTGAAGCCGAGCTTCACCCCACCCCCTCCCCACTCTCTCCGGCAGTCAACAACGATGTTATATGGAATGCCACAGTCATGCTATCATCGAGATTGCAAGAAGATTCGCTCACCCAATTCTGCGACCTCCAAGAAGAGGACGAATAAACGAATTGAATGCTAGGAGTACTAGCATCCGCACAGTGAAAAAAGCACTGTGAAGACGGATCAGTAAAGTAAAGTGTCATGAGTGTGTTTACCTCTTCATGCATGATGGCAAGGACACAATCATATTAGGTAAGAAACTGAGCGGCGAAGAAAGTCTTTCCAACAGACTACATCAAAAAAACTCCGCTGACCATACGACTCCATTTTAATGACCTTGAAAGAACATTTGACAGAGTAATTTATGCAAGACCAAAAAGACTAAAAAAATATTGACAGAAATTGTGCGATCAAAGAAATTAATGGCAATGACTTTCACTGAAGCTCATTCGTCACTTACGTCAAGCTTCGTCTTTGCGGATGTAGCTCAAGCGCTTCGCTGATTGCACTCAAATATCAGATCATATTATGGAGATAATTGACTTGTTTTATGAAAATTTTTGGTTCTTTTCTAATATCCAGGGACAGATGAATATTTGGCTCATCTGTTGGACAAGAAATTTCCATAAGAATGTTAGTAATTATTCGAAAGCTTACATCTCTGTAGCGCGATACGCGCCCGTTTTTTGAAAAAGTTTTCAACAAAAGAAAAAGTCTGTGTTCCGAACACGTGTTTTTCTTGCTAGACAGAGCACTTTCTTCAGAGTAATAATAATCATTCGATAGTGTAGAAATCAAAAACTCCACCGCGATGCCTATTTTTCAGAAAGACCCTTTCTCAGCAGTGCAGTAGTGATAATGAGATTAATTCACATATACGAGCATGGGTGTTTTGGCTATGCTACGAGGTGGGGCGGAACCCACGACAAATAAGACGGAAACACCACGGCCGTCGATCGACTGACCCTTCGGTGGGACATGTGGAAGTGTGATTTTTGATAATCAATTAGAGCCTGTTTCTCTACTTTGAAAAACTCCAGACTGTATGTCTGACTCTGATACTAAAAGACTTTCTCTACTCGCTCACGTGCTTTCCGTGCTTGCAGCAAAGTAATAGTTGAATTACGCAGCCGATGTAAAACGTATTTTTATTTTGAAACTGACAGCCTTATAAAGGGATGCTTTGAACTAGCAGCCAAGTACCACGCTATCCTAGAATCAAGCTTTCGAATGATTATTAGCTCTCTTATGTGAGGTTCTTGTCCAGCGGACGGAATCAAACATTCATTTGTTCACGGATAACCGAAATCAACCGATTTTCTCTATCAAACATAGATTATTTCAAAAAACCTTCATATTATGAATGACCTAAGCGCTGCGATGGACTATGTTAATAACATAAAACAAATGACATTTGTTACTGTGGGTCGCACTTTTGTCCATGCAAAAAAATCGGGAAAAGGAGGATCAAGAACACCCATTGTGCAGACGATATATAAATCACATAAATCAAGTGTTGAGGTGTTCCATAAATTCTTGCGCACGCTTCGGCACTTTTGTTAAGTCAATTGTTATTCATTCAAAAGAAAACAATTGATTAACAATCTAGTCACTATCATGATCAATGATATGCAATCATTGGCTGGACAAAGATTATATGCCTTCCTCTTGAAAAGAATGAGGCCGAGATGAAAGGAATCGATGTGGTCACGAGCTGGTTGTAGTCTTGAAATTTTTTCTTCCGCAAATACTGCTTCAGGGCCCGAAAGAGATGATGATCTAATGGAGCAGGTTTCTCCAGATGTGGCGGGTCGACCTTGCAATGTGGAGTGGTCGGTTAGTTCATGAGATGTCCATAGAAAACATAACTTTGCGGTAGCTCATTCACATTTAGATTGCGAGCGATGGTGCTAGAGCCATATTCAATTGTCTGCCCAAGCTGATAGAACACTCCCCAGCAAATAACGACCTTTCGGTAGTAATCCGATCATAAATAGAAAAAAGCTGGCTAAAGCAGTAATGGGAAAAAATTATGCGACAACTCAATATTATCGTACACAGCTGTTACGAAATCATAATTAAGCTCTATCTGCCGGTACGAGGAAGACTAGGCTTTTGCACTACTTCTTCGAGAAGCATCACTGAAAAGAAAACTGCGTCGGAACCATGGGATTTGCCAGGTGATTAATGACAAAGGAATAAAACTAAAAGGGACGAGTTTAGGCGTTATGCGCTACTTCTAGTAGATCCAACTTAATTTTTGTTGATAAAATGAACAACAACTATTATATCAATCGTGATTTCAATTTTATTTCTTAAAGTCACAACACATTATTCTATAAGAGACATTTTTAGCGAAACACATTTTTATGTTCAAACAAAAAAGTGTTGGTAAAAGAGCAAAGTAGAATTTGAGCGAATTATAACGGCAGTCTATTAACAAGTGGCATTCCCGCCCTCCTTTTTCAGGAATTAATTGGCTTGTCTTTCTGTAAGGTGGACATCTTTGGAGAGACAGTGAGGCGGCGAATTTATCTCCTATGTTATAGAATTATTTCTTATGGTTAAGAGCTTGATTAAATTAGCACCCATGGCATGTTAGGCCTAGCATCTCCTCAATGGTTCTCACGATGCACTACAGTTCGTTAATAATAAGCATGCATTGTCAAACCACTATCAAATCGTTTACACAAAGGAGAATGCAGCTGACACAAAGAGTGCCAGAAAGAAAATGTTTTTCAACTTCTAGGAAAGGAGACAGATGTGGATGCAACATTTGAAGGCAAGCTTACTTCTATGGTCTCGTTTGATGAAGAATCAAAGAAGTAGAGTATAAAGCTGTTGGCGTTGTTCAATCCCTGAGGGATGCACCATGCGTGCGTCTCCAATTTCTAGTTCCGTTCGAGGTAACTGAATGCATATATGCCCTTTACAATGACTCGCGGTGGTCTACCGCTGCATCGGGCTGGTACTGCTTATTCTCCCAGACAAGTCGATACTAATTTAGAGACGCCGGAGGAATGGATGGCTTGGAAGTTATGATCATAAAATCAAACCATTGACCCTGCGTGCGAAGAGCGCACCTCTGACCGCTGCCCCACAAGCACCCATTGAAGAAGTATCAGTACGATTTCATCAAAATGGTGAGTATGTCGTGTCAGTGTTTCGAGTTTTTCACAGGAAGTGAGTGCTTGATTACTAGACAATATGGATCAATGATTGTTTATCACGGGAATGCACTTACTTACACTACTCTTTCAGAAAAAAAAAGCTTCGATATATTAGCACTTTGGGATAACAAGATGAGAATCGACACTCCGTTTTAAGCTAGAGTTCAACATTTGGAAGCACACCATCGTCCGCGATGAGGAGATGAACCATTAAAAGTATGTAACTCAACGATTTAGAAATAAATATATTTATATGTGGAAGTACAACAGCAATGAAATGTATGAGACACATGACTCAAATCATTATTGTTAAATGACGGAATACATCGTCTAAAACAAAACTTTTTCTTTAAAGAGATTGAATGCCGAAAAAAACACGTGGTTAACATAAGCTGGTCTGCTGTAATAGACTGCTCTAAAGTTGTTTATATAACAGCAGATAAAAACCGGTTATGGCAACCTTCGTCAAGATGTTGGCAGAATTGTTCATAAAAAAAACCTCCGAGGATCGAATACCAGTGACTTATAAGGGAGTACAGTCACTCGGAGATGAGGGCTATTGCACTACCCACAATAGCAGTGCTATTTAGTATTCACCAGGAGAATACCAATAAGACTCATAACTTTGCTAGGAGTGTAGAAGATGGACAATCACCAGCATACCTGTAGGTTCAGTCTTTGGCTCAACACTAATTCAGGAAAATATTGTTGTCGAAAGCGTTCACAAATCCTTATTACAAGGGAGAGTTGGGTTCGTACAAAATGCTTTCAAAGACATTTTGTTTGAAACACTTTAATTTGAAAAAGTAATAAGAAGCGAGAGCCTCATTCGAATCATTGTCAAACAAATTGGCTTCTTTGCTCAATCAAGCTCGTTCACTGCTTTATACTGCACGGGTTCCAGTACTTCCACCATTCTGCTCGTTTCGTCATATTCGTTGTTTGTTTGAGGATCTCACCATGCTCATGAACACAGTATAATACTGACTGAGTACATCTCCTTGCAATCGCGAGGATAGTTGAATGCCTCAGAATGTTGCGGGAAGTGGGGTGATAATCCCGCGTCGAGGCGCGCCGAGCGTCACTAGTTACCCATCCATAACCTCCAAAACTGACTTGGTGACAGAAAATTTTAACTTCGCCATCAAGAGTCCCAAATATCATACAAAATTTGAAACCTAATCACTGTTAACTGATCTAAACACTACCATTTACGTGTGTGATAGCTTCTTGATACGTGCTTCATCGTATTCGAAGCAGATTAACACAGTGAGAAACGATTGCAAGGACAGTGAGAAACGATTGCAAGGAAAAGAAACGAATGGAATATGCGAGGAGGACCCTAGTGATCGTAAAGACGGACTATGCAATTGCCATTGTTGGAAACGTCTAATAGTGAGCTCTCAGTCAAAATTTGTTGCACTTTTAAAAATAGTAATTCTCAAATATGACACCAAAACTATGTCGAAATTTCAGTTATAATGTGGAAATTTGCACGACTAGATCACTATTAAAGTCACCTGTCATAGATGCTTTTTCTCCAATTGATCAGAATCGCGTTCTTGGAAAATGTAGTTTTTGTTGGCAAATGAAAATTTTCTGGACTTCCACATCTATTCATTTACTAATTAGAAGCTTCATTGATTCCTTTATGCTGCGGATTGCTTGCTCTAAAAGAAATCGGAACAAGTAATTTGAAAGGATAAGTAGCCCGTACCCACATTAAAAAAGATTGTTATACGCTGGCCACAAACGCGATCATTTCCGTGGATCTATGAAATAGAATTCCATCGTCCAATAGACCGGCTTTACCAGCACCTATTGCTTATGTATCACTTCGCTTGCACTAATGTATGTGAAATGAAAAGCCAGTGCGAGTCATACATTGTGGACCCTCGGAATCGTCTATAAAGGACGGCAGCACGTTTAGTTCACAGTCTGGCTTACAAACCATCAGTATCCTGAATGCAGCTTCTTAGCTACAGTCATTGACAGCTATTATAAAGCACTAAAGCCCAATATGAAAATGATCACCAACACTTGACTCTAAAAAACTTATAAATTCAAAGGCTCCTCGTATTTGCAGTGTTCGACGGCCAATTGTGAACTTTATACTATTTCAAGTCTTTCTCTGCACAGGTTATTCAAAAAAAATGGAACTTTTTCTCATTTTCGTTCCACTTTTTAGGCGCTTTAATGATCCGCCTTTACAGTGCTTTGTTCAGTGTGGGGATCTCAGTATTCCTAGCATTCAAACCGCTGTTTAGTCTTCCTCTTGAGCGTTGTAGAATACTAGTTGAGCGAGTCTCCTTACAATCTCGAGGGCAACCTGGCTGGTGGCATTCCTTGAGGTGTTGTTGCTGAGTCCGTAAAAAGTTGGGAGAGATGGAGTTCAGCTACACGCACCGCGGCGGCAACCAGTCGGCCTCGCGTTCCCAATTTTGCTTCTCATGAAGTATTTACAAAACTAAACACAATGTAAACTATACAGTAGTGTCCCATCAGCTTTTGTGCTTCACTATCGACGTGATGTTGAGCCTTTGTGCAAACTATGTAAATATACATCAAGACTGCGGCAACTATGTAAAAATACATCAAGGCTTTCTGCACAGCAAAGTGCATCTGTTTGTGGCTCAGTTGCCACAGCATAATAGCTTAACGGTTTTCATATCATTCAACACTGCAGTTCTCAAGACCGACTATAGATCAACCTCAAAATTCATTAAAAAGATCCGTAATCTTCTTATTCAGCAAGTACGAGACTGTTAAGATGATTTATTCAGTACGCATGAACAGGTACAATACAAGCATTCGTGATGGCTGACGCTTCGGCGTTCTTGCCTTCTTTAGGAGCCTGAAAGAGTCAAATTGATATGCAGCAAACTGTCAAGTACTGTCATATCGATAGCAAGACAGCTTACTCTACAAACCGTTTTTGGCTATTTTATGGTCCACCAGATGTCATGCAGCTGATCAGATTTGACACATGCGAGGAAAGCTACCCTAAAGAGTGAATTATTAGCTGCTAGCAACTCTCTCACATATAGGAAAGTCGTTAAAAGGTGCGGTAACTGGGAATGAAAACGTACACACGTAACATAACGAGCATCTCCTGTTTTGTTTGTGGAGATACTAGTCACCAGCTCATCAAAGCCTACAAGCTACACACCTTTAATGTTATTCTTCGCTTTCAGCGGATGTTACAGTGTAAACTGTGCTAAAGACCACTATCACACAATGTTTAGGTCCATTCAACAGCCTCTACAAGCTTGGTCTTAGAATGACCGACAATGTGAAAGTAAAAGTGGACGAGAAGTTTTCCATCACAGTGCTTAACGCACGTAACTTTGACAGCTTAATAGTGACCAACGAAGCTCAGAACGAAAACCGTTCTAAATCTCAGCATAGCATGGGCTACTCGTGAGCAGAATCGCGTTCATGAAAAGTGCCGCTTCTGTTAGCGAATGATAGTTTTCTAGATTTCTATACCTGTTCATTACTCATAAGAGGTTTCATTGATTTCCTTGTGCCACGGTTTTCCATGATCTAAGAGAAATCGGAACAAGTACTTTGAAAGGAAACGTAGCCCGTACCTAAATGTGAGAACTTTGTTATGAACAGACCGCAAAACGCTATCATTCCCGTGGATCTATACGAAAGGATTCCATCGTCCAATGGACCGGCTTTACCAGCACGTATTGATTATGTATCACTTTGCTTCCACTTATGTATGTGAATTGAAAAGCCAGTAGGAGTCATACATTGTGGACGCCTCGGAATCGTCTCTGAAAGGTGGCCCCACGCTTAGTTTAAATCTGGCTTATGAGCCATCAATATTCTGAATACAGCTTCTTATTGAGTTATTGACAGCTATTATAGAGCAATGGAACCCAATGTGAAAGCATCACCAACAGTTCACCCTACAAAACTTATAAATTTGAAGGCTCCTCATATTCGCAGTGTGCCCCGGCCAATCGTCACTTTATACTATTTTGAAGTCTTCTTTGCTCGCAGTTTATCCAAAAATACTTAAGAATTACTCTCAATTTCGTCCTTTTTTAGGACACTTTAATGATCCGTCTTCACAGTGCTTTTTCCACTGTGCGGATCCCAGTAGTTCTATCATTTCGATAGCTGTTCAGCCTCTTCTTGAAAGTCGTAGAATATTCTTTGGCGATTCTCCTTGCAGTCTTGAGGATAACCTGGCTAGTGGCGTTCCTTAAGGCGTTGTTTTTGACTGCCGGAAAAAGTTGGGAGAGATGGAGCTCAGCTCCACGCACCGCGGACGACAACCAGTCGGCCTCGCGCTTCCAATTTTGCTCCTCAGGAAGTGTTTACCAAACTAAACACAAGTTAACAGAGTAGTGTCTCATCACTTTTGTGCTTCACCGTCGACGTGATGTGAAGCTTTTGGGTAAGCTTTTTGATGCGCACCTATGTAAAAATGCATCAAGAATTTCAGCACAGCAAAGTGCACCTATTTCTGCCTCACATGCCACAACACATTAGCTTCATGGTTTTCATATCATTTTGCAGATACAATTCCCACAACCGACTATCGATTAACCTTCGAATTCGTTGAAAAGATCCATAATCTTCTTATTCAGCAAGTACGAGACTGTTAAGATGATTTATTCAGTACGCATAAACAGTACAATACAAGCAGTCGTGATGGCTGACGCTTCGCCATTCTTGCCTTCTTTAGGACCTGAAAGAGTCAAATTGATATGCAGCACACTGTCAAGTACTGTCATATCCATAGCAAGACAGCTTACTCTACAAACCGTTTTATGGCTTTTTATGGTCCACCAGATGTCATGCAGCTGATCAGATTTGATACATGCGAGGAAGGCTACCCTAAAGAGTGAATTATTAACTGCTAGCAACTCTCTCACATATAGGAAAGTCTTTAAAGGTGCGGTAAATGGAAATGAAACGTACTACAGTAACATAACGAGCATCTCCTGGTTTTATTTGAGATACTAGTCACCAGCTCATCAAAGCTACGAAGCTACACACCTTTAATGTTATTCTTTGCTTTCAGCGGATGTTACGGTGTATACTGTGCTAAAGACCACTATCAGACAATGTTTAGGTCCATTCAACAGGCTCTACAAGCTTGGTCTTAGAATGACCGACAATGTGAAGTAAAAGTGGACGAGAAGTTTTTCCATCACAGTGCTTAACGCACGTAACTTTGACAGCTTAATAATGACTGAGGAAGCTCAGAACGAAAACCGTTCCAAATCCCAGCATACCATGGGCTTGCATCTCTTGGCAGCAAGCATTTTCACCAAGTTTCACCTCCTCAAAGGAGAACTTTAGTATTCGCCCGAATGCTAAATGCCATGGTTTGATCGTTGATTCAAACAACATACTGTTCGAACAGAACTGAGGGATTGAATAAAAGTTAACATCTTTACCCTATAATTGCCCCCTTTGTTCTTTCAGCCCTAATTTACACTAAATGTGGTTTCATAAGTAGTTGATATATACTGTTCTCACTTCACTATTAGTTTCTGTTTGATCTAGTGACGCCTTGAGTGTACGCTAGTTCTAATAAGTGAAGCGGCATAAGAACACCTAGACGATTTTTTTTTGCAAATTTTTGCAGTGAACTTACAACTTGCTCACCTTCGTTTTCTCTGAGGTTGATGATGAGTTCCTCGCATCAAGTTGTAAGAATTCTATGAGAAAAGATATCGGCTCTATCGCCTTTTTCGGAGCGGAGATGAAGTAAGTGTTCACATCAATCGTTTGCTGCAAGATTTTGTGCCTTATCAGTGGCTTTACATCTCTTCTGTTGGAGAAGAACATCGCAGCCTGAAGGATATCGAGTAGTAAGAATTGTGACAGAAGATTATGTCGCTAGACAAAAAGGCCTTCAAAAACCGATGTGCCGTATGAACGTTGTGAAGTGGTAAAAAAGTCGGTAAGAGTTGATGTGAAAACACTGAAAATACCGTGTTGGTATACAGAAATTAAGATTACTCCACACTCAGAACATTTCTTTATTAAAACTTGTAATATGCAGGCTCAACGGATGTGTGTACTTGCACCGCAAAAATCCCGCTCTCTTTATCTGTTAAAATCGCACAAATAACGTTCATTAATGCCATTTCATAATTTTTTCACCAAATTAAGTAATAAAAAAGCCCGCGCGCGATATTACGATACAATGAAGCGAACAGTCGCGAAGGCGGGTGTAGGCAGAGCAGAACAATCCTTAACTTTGTGTATAGGAAAAGACATATTCGAAACATCGCCAATGATTTACAGCAGCTCCACTTTCTGTCAAAACATGAGTCTTCTCGAAGAAATCATGGCATTGCTCGTTCTGCATTATCAAATGGAATTTCTTAGAGATCGAAACACATCAAACTGGATTGTTTGCGTTCACCTGCGAGTACGTTGTGACTCGTTCGTCCTATGTTCTTTCATGGAACAACACTTTGATGGGAACATGATCTAAAAAGCTAAACCTCTTCAGATTACATGAGCGCAGTACAAAAGACAAAAAAGCAAAATTTGAGACCTAACTCTTGACGAGAAAAAATGTCTCTGTCACACAGTACAGATGCGTTTCTTGTACTGACATCAATAGTACCAAAACACTGTTGTCATATTTCACTCACACATTTGATGAATACTCTGTGAGAAGAGCCGTTTGGTGATATCTGCCGAGTGTTTGCAGATTCTTCCCAAAACCTGGATAGCAGTGTGGTGGCACGCTTCATCGTTCTCGGTGTTGAGTACGCTCTATGTAAAGAAGTGGTAGTGAAAAACATTGCTTATATTAAGAAATAGCTGCTGAAAAAGTTACCTGTATAGACATTTCTGAGATATTTTCAATATGAAGACATACAAGCTCCGGCACTTCTTTCTCAAGATTAGAAAGGTAACGCAGTGTGGCGTTAACATGACTATTGGTGCACAGGAACTCGTATGTGGTATTCGTAGTCTCAAGTGTTTTTTTTTCACAGATAAAATTCTATTGATGTTGGCGGTAGTAAGAAGTTGCTGTTAGTTGAGCTTGAAAAGCAGTTGTTGGAGTATGTCAGGCTTTCAGCAATTGGTTCACGGAGTAGTGAATGGAAATTAGCGGCTTTGTCTTAGGCAGGACCGCCAATGCCGGCTTCGTGAGATACGTGGACGTCGGCTGCGTGATCGGCGTGAATGTTGGCTTAACAGTCAGGAGTGCCTGCGGCGGCGTCTGCTTGGTCAATTTCGCGCCTATTCCGCCGCAGACTCCATTACTGCGGCGCCTTTGAGATCTTCTTTACGAGCTTCGGAGTGACCGAGGTCGTCTTTCCAACTTGCGGTGCAAATATTTCACCAATTGACCCACGGCACTGCAATGGGGAAGTACACAGCTTCCGTCATTGATTAGGTCGCAAATGTCGGTTGTGTAGTCCTCCTTGAATGTCGGCTGTGCGATCGGCGTGAATTCAACGGGCTCGAGCTCCGATCGTGAGGAACCACCATGACTTCGTCTTCTTCCGAACGGAGCTAAAAAATCAAAGACTAATGCGTGGCGTATCCCTCAGGGATTGATCAACACTAAGAGTTTTAGTTTTATCCCTCATCCTTTAAAAAGTCAAAAGCCTACCACCGCTAGAATGGGAATTGGCATCATTGCGGCATCTAGCTGTCCTTTATCGAATAACATTACCATTTATAATGTAGACATCGTACTTCGTGACTTGTGAGACCAGTAGTTCAGATGAGGCGGGCAAAATTTCAAAGAGTATGCAAGTCACTGACACGTTTGACCTTGAAAATGTTAGAAACATTCTCTCAGACTAAAAATCGAATGTCGTTCGTTCAAGCTCTGCTGAAGATTTGTTCCACTAGTTCTTTCCTTTCCTCTCTTTGAGTGCTGATCAAATTAGTTATCTGGAGCAAATACTCAGCTAACAAGTCATTCAAGTAGCAAGCATCAATTAATAGTACCTTTCCATATATAGTCAATAATCTGTGAATAGGGACTTCCAAGATTCATCAGAATTTTCAATTCCTCAGCCTTTCCCTAGCAACATGCACTGCGATATCGCAAATGCAGCTGACTTTTCTGACAAATGCGAATATCTTAACTCACAATTTCGACAATTTCGCTTCATATATGAGACATAATAGTGATTTAGGAATTGTTTTCTGAATGGCAGCGAGAGCCCCACTGCATGGTGTTTTATGAGACATATACACTGACCACACTCTGATAAAATAATCATTAACTGGTTCCTTTTTGTTGGACGTAAATAAATGAACAAACGACTCCTTCCGCAAGAGAATAAGTCTTAATAAGAATGTAAATAATCATTTCAAAGCTCAAATTTGGAGAACCGTCATGCGAGCTCGTTTTCTAAGAAAGGCTTTGTTACAGTGGTTTAGCAAAAAGAAAAGTTCTGTGTCACACGCGTATATTTCGCTAGACAAAGCTCTTCCGTTGAATTATACGTAGTAGATTGATAATGTAAGTTTCAACAATTTCAACGCTATAATATATTCCGAGAACACCATTTCAGCAGTGCAGCAGTTAAAAAAGATTGAATTTACACACGTCGCACATTTGCTTAGTGGATAGTGTGCGTGCGAGGTGTGGTTTGATACACGACCAACCGATCACACTGTCGCGACTCACGTGTGCAGTGCAATGTTTCGTATACAATAAGGATTTTTCCCCGCTGTGAAAGAAGCTCCAAATAAAACGTATGACTCTACTACTACAAGATTTTCTCTGCTTTTTCGTGTGCTTTCTGTGCTTCCACTGAAGTGATAATAAAAGCGCGCGGCTTGTGTGGAGCATAACTTTATTTTGAGTGCACAGCACTGAAAGAAGGCGTCAAAAAAAGGACCAGTACAGCAGTCTACCGAAACAAAAGCATTCAATTGATAACTAACTCTTAAGAGAAGTTCTTGGCTAACGAAAGGGTAGTTCCTTTGGCACCTATATGCTAGACAGCGATAAGTAAATATTCAGCCTCATTCACTGCACAAGGATTTCTCATAGGAGCTTAGTAATCCTTCGAAAGTTTGAATCTCTGGCTAGAGTCGTATGTAGCCAGCTGTCGAAAAGCTTTCTTACAACGCTGTAGATTTTAAAATATAATCATGTTTCGCGCCCCACGCATGTTCATTTTTCTCGCGTGCATGATCCGTGGGGAACACGAAAAGCATATGAACGTATACAGCAAATCTCGTATTATCTGAATTAATCGCATCATACGGAGTTTCTTTCAAAGAAGGAAAAATTCCCACTTGGAATGAAAAGTTGCACCCCAAATGTCTAACCCTCCAAGGCATCGATCAATCATCCCGCCTGCCAGCTCGTGAGTTGGCTGATTATTTTCTTTCTCTTACAATGCTTTTGAAAGAGTTTTTCCAGAAAGCGAACACAATTCTGAGTTCTCCGATACTCGTATTTTCGAAGAATACTACCAATCTGAGAAAGGAGTTTTGTTTAGCGAAATATAAGCGAGATAAAGAGAACGCATGCTTGTGCAAAACAAAGTTTTATTTTGGATTTCACAGCGTTATAAAAGGATGTTTTCTAAAAATTGGCCCCGTTCTTTTCTGACCAGAGATTTGAGCTTTTGAATGGCTATTAACAATACTATGAAAAAAAATTCTTGTTCAGCAAATGAAGTAGAATATCCATTTATCGCATCAAATAAATACGGTATTTTCATTTATTTCTTGACAGAAAATAAAACCCTTAGTTTAACTAATATAGTCTGTATTGTTCACCTTAAATCCACATTCGGTCAACTGAAGGTGGGACCAGAGTCTTTCATATCTGTCCTTGTGTATACCTGCGATAAAAATAGGGTCTGGACAATGAGTCAACGGCAATATCGATGGCTGAGTACACTTTGAAGGATATGACTGGAGAACGACAATAAAAGCAATCTTTTGGACCTATTAGCACCAAGATGACTGTCAGGAGCAGAAAATACAAGAAGAAATTACGGACATGGCATTTTGAGAATTCATTCATTGAAAACTCCAATCGCATAAAGGTGCTGGGCTTGCTCCGGCAAAAGCATTGTTTTGCAGTAGCTAATCTTTGATCCACTCGTACATGAATAAGCACTAATCACGAAGGCACGTTCTACATAAACCCTTTAGATGGATACTTATTGTTGTCACTTCGCCGCCAACACCACAATAAAACGTAATGTGAAAATTACAAAAAGGCGTTACAAATGTTTGGGGTTTTGCAAAAGCTTCTTTTCCTCATACTCAGCTTTCTAGACACTTTGTGTGGCCGTGACCGTAACTATCATTCTGATAAGTATTTGCATTTACTTCCTCATAGAATTAGAATTAGATGACCTTCTTAAGTCTCAAAGCTGAAAACTGACTCTCTTCACTAATTTGTTTACATGATTTTCGTCTCGTATTCTGAAATCCTCTGTGAAAATCGTGTAAGTTCCTCAAACATACAACATTGGGACGCGTAACTGATTCAACCCGCGGATGATCTTCCCTTGCTGACAAGTGTAAACAGCAGAGTACTCTTTTGCCCCGGAGAAATGAAAACAGTAAGGCTCCAAAAGCTTTCCATATCCAGACTTGCAACGTTTAGGCTCAACGGATTTATGTGGTGGCTTTATTACAATCTTGCTCTTATTAATCGATTTGCACTCTCAGCAATCACGTTTAATAACACGATTTTAGGATTCATCATCAAGCTAAGTAATAAAAGAACGTGTACGTGTTGCTGCGGTTACTGGAGCGAATGGTCACGGAGGTAAGCATAGGCAGAGCGCAACACTCCTGAACTTCACTTATAAGAACATCGAAATAGAAACATTGTCTGAACTAGTCCTCTAATGTCTCACAGCAAAAAGTTTCTCAGCGACATCAATCCACTGTTCACTTTACACTAACAATTTGAAATTGTGTTAAGACTGAAACATATCAGAATAAAGTGTCTGTATGTATCACTGCAAACACGTTGTGACTTGTTCATTTCAAGCTCCATGATCAAAAAATATTTTAAATTCGAATGTGATCTAGGAAAATCAAATGTTTTAGAACAAATGAGCACAATGCAAAGGTCAAAAAATAAAGTTTGAGCTCCTGCTGATTTTCATAAATGATTTTTATCGCCAAATAACTTCTAAGCCTTTTTTACCACAAAAATCAAATAGTAGTAGTTTCTTATTAACTTAACTCGAACTTCTTTTTTACTTGACCTCTGTATAAATACTTAGAGATGCCTTGTAGGAGTTAATAAGAGGCTTTACCCCTTTTTGTTAAAGTGTATTGGGTGTTTCGGTGACTTCGTCCTCAGTCTACATACACTGCTCAAATATTTTGTTATTCGGCTATATTACTCTGTTTTAAGAAAAGCCTAATTTATTAACAAAGCCCATATCTGTATATAAGATAAGGAGAACTCACCGCCTAACTCCGTAAACTGAATGACGGCTCACGTATCTTCGCATCATCAGCAATGAACCTCACTCAGATCAGAAAGCCGTCTATAACGTATGGCGTCATATCATGCATTATCGTGTGATAATGATACGGCGCCCTATCTTATATCAATTCTTTCATGGTCGCGTCCATTCTGGCGTGTCAGAACTAGCGGAAGGCGTAAGAACGCATTCAAATCGCGTATTGAAACAAAATCCAGCATATGAGCATCTCTTAAAGAGTGTGATCATCTACTCATTATTTTGACTGCTTAGAGATATCAAACAGGCTTCTGTTCATTTTCAAAAGCGTTTTTAGAAGCATGACTTTTTTATTACTAGAATGTATCATCATTATCTTTCTAAGATTAGGAATGGACTGCATTACTGTCTTTTGTTCAGCGATATCACATAACATCCTTGTTTTTTCTTTAGGCAAAGGCAATACTCTATTGTACATAGTCCCTACTCATGTACAATGAAATAAGCTTAGAAAATCTAAGTTTGCGATATTTTTCTTCACACAAGAGTACTTACTACATAGTCAATGAAGAATTTTTCAAACAAATATGAAAAAAGAAAGGGTAAGACTGCGGATCTCACTGGCAAAGTGTGAAGAAGGGAAACAAGTAGCCTTATGTTTAAGTAAATCACATCATCATACTGCACTACTCATTGTCCAATAATCATCAAATATTCGAAAGTAAAGTCAGAACGAAAATGACTTTTGTTAGAAGCCGATGGCGCTATTTCGGGAAATGCTCAGATTGTGTTTCGGAGGGCCTCTGGCCGAGTGGCTAGTGACGCTCGGCGCAGGGTGGATCCGTCATCCCTCAACACTTTCCTGCGATCAACAACGAACGTTTTACGGAACGTCCTAGACTGACTACCTTTAATAGTGCGGGGAGATGTGCTCGACCAGTATTATAAGTTCGTTGAGAAGATGAAGTCCTCAAACAAAAGAAGAGACGAATCGAGTGCTAGCAGTGCTGTGTTCTGTGCAGTGAAAAATTGTAATGCGAATCAGATAGAGTGACAAAGAAGGTGTTGCTATTTAGGACCGCGTAAGGCACTACGAAGGTTCAGCGGAGTTGGCCGACCTCTACACTTCCAGACGTAATCGTGGAATGATTTAATTTTTTTAACGACGAGCGATCAATTATTAATCATGAATGTAGTAAGATTTGCAACATGAAAAAAACATGAGAAAGCCTGACCAGGTTTCTCAGCCGAACTCTCAAAATATTCGTCGAAAATTTAGTGTCAGAATGCATGTAACATAAAGTTAACATACTCATAAGAAATTATAGTATTTTCACTGCTTTTTTCGCAGTGTTATTATTGTTACTTATATGACTAAGAGATTGAGTGGTGAACAAAAACACGGTCTCAGGCGGGAATCGAACCCACGTTTCATCCTATCCAAGGACGCGGGCTCTACCACTACACCACTGAGGCACATTTGCCCAACCACTCATTCTTCAACATCTCAATGTTAGCTATCAGCCACCAACCTTTGACAGGTTTGGTCGGGTATGCGATTTCGCTTTATAAACCCAGTTGAGCTGATAGCTATTCTAATTACTAATACTTCGAAATTATAGTATTTTCACTGCTTTTTTCGCAGAGTTATTATTGTTACTTATATGACTAAGAGATTAAGTGGTGAACAAAAACACGGTCTCAGTGGTGTAGTGGTAGAGCACGCGTCCCCGGATAGGATGAAACGTGGGTTCGATTCCCGCCTGAGACCGTGTTTTTGTTCACCACTCAATCTCATACTCATAAGATTTTGAAACTATTCGAAACTATCAGGAATTGTAAGCGTTGTGAAAAAACCGAGGGCATGATAATGAAATATCAATGGCAATATATTGACATGATAAAGTAATCGAAGAAAAGTAATTCTGCAAGCGTTGTGATGTTTCGAGTTTGGTTGATCAATAAATGGGCTGATTTAGCGGCACCAAGGCTCCTGAGTTCTAGTCCGCGTCAGTCACACCGCGTTCGAACATTCACACCACCTACCTGGTTCGAACATAAGTAGTTTAATTCCAATCGTTTTAAGGTAGAAAGATATTTTGGTAAACGGGAGAAATTAATTAGAAAGAGAGAATGTGAAGGCAGAGAAAGAAAAACCATAAGTAATCCATAAAATAGAAAAATCTCACCGTTTTGCTCGCAAATTGAATGTCGCCAAATGGTTGCCTCTCACTCCATGAGCAATGAACTTTACTCAAATTGTAGAAGCCATCTGAGATAAGGTGCTATATGATCTGTGATAGCGTGGTAGTGATATGATGTTTTGTTTCAAGTTGAAGTTGTCGCAACCGCGGCCTTATTCCCGTTTCGGGACCAACGCCAACGTATTATCGGAGCGCGGGAAATCGTGCAGCCAAACGATCCTTTAGGTGCTCATAGATTTCGACATTGAACCCAGTCGTGCTGAGAGATATTGAGTATCGAATGATCAAAAAGATTCCTTGGTACTTTCGGTTATATGGGGACCAACGAAAATCCGGCATTCTTCCCTGGACAGGAATTTTACATAAGAGTCTTAGTAATCATTCGAAAGCTGAGATTTCTAGCTAAAACCCTGCGTCGCCGGTTTTTCAGAATATCCTTTTACAATGCTGCGAAACTTGAAATAAAACTAGCCTCGGACGGGTATATTTTTCGCCAGACGGAGCTCTTTTATTTGAGCTATTAGTAAGCGAAAAAATCACAAAACATCGAGAAGATGTGAGAAAATACCCATGAACAGCTGGGTGTATGATCCTTTTTTTAAGTATACGCTTTTTTTTCGAAAACCAAAGATTTCGTGCAGCATTAGTGTTAATCTTGCCAAAATCATTCATAGAGGAGTCTCCAATGATATTTCATTGTCTTTTGGATGGCAATGTACCTCTGAGAGCTCTATTAACTCGAATTCGTATTGAAACACGCGCCATTATTCGTATTATTATTATATTATTATCTTTCCTTTTTCAAAAAAAGCGCATACTTAAAAAAGGATCATATACCCAGCTGTTCATGGGCATTTTCTCATATCTTCTCGATGTTTTGTGGTCAATAGGTAGCTTGAGAAATTTTGACTCCAAAACTAAGCTTGTTGTTTAAAAATAATCCCACAGCACTTTCTAATTATAAATAAAAGGTGACGTTTTGCAATCGCACTACAATTTTTCTAATGTATAGCGGATTTTTCAAGATCATATAGTTATATTTTGATTCATATAAACTTTTTTGCTAAAAAAAGATTTCTGTCACATGCAATCACATTTTGAGAAATGCGACTGTGAGACTTTGATTTATCCAAAAAAGATCTAGTTTACTAGATTATTAGTATTCATTCGATAGCTGAAACCAAGTGAACTAGAATGGTGTATTTTGTTTCTCAAATGCCTTGTATTTTGCGCTGTAACAGTCTATATAAAATTTTCATCCACATTTGAGGATTTCTCGCTGGATAAAGTTTTTCTATAACAATTAATAACCATTCGATAGTACAAATCCCAGCTACTTTAAGGACGCAGTTTATTGTTAGAGAGGACTCCTTAGTGAGCTGTGGCAGCCAGAAGAAGATTAGGTTTTGTACTCCAAAAGGTGGGTTTTCGCGAAATTGGCCTTAAGTCACCCTGCCTTTAGCAACATATCAACTGACTGAAAACGTGATATTCTTTTGATTGCTTCAGTACAATAAAGAGCTCTTTTCAAAATAAAGTTATTGTGGAAATCGTCGAGATTTGAGCTATCCAAGAATTATTAGATGTCCATCGAAAAAGCTAACTTCGGTGGAATTGGTTGACTGTGAAAGATATTTTGATTTTTACTGTTAGAGCACATTGAGGGAGCCATTTTACGAATGAAGCATACCATCAAGATTTCCAAGATGTAAACTCTATCGAATGGTAAGTATACTGACAAAAATCAGAAAACGCCTTTTTCCTAAGAAGTGATCAAAACAGGTTGCGGACACTGAAAATTATCCAAATTTGCAAAATCTAATCCTCTTTTGATCGTTACAACACTCTGAGAAGTCATTTATCAAAATCAAGTATACGTTGAAACTGCTGAGATTCTAGGACATCCAATTATTATCAATTGCTTATGAAAAAAGCTCTTTCCTGAGAGAAGTGCTTGAATGTGAAACAAAATTTTTTCTTCCGCTGATACAGCGAAGAGAAGGGAAAGAAATAAAATACATCGTTAAAACTGACTTGGTTTTAGCTGTCGAATGACTACTAAAACGTTTTATACATTTTTAATAGGTTGAGGAGAAAGTTTCCGGAATTTGCTTATAAAAACTTTATTTATGCATCAATTAAGTTCGAACAAAAGACAATTTGATAGTCATAGTAGTCTCCTTCTGAGTCGACAACGTTCAGCCACAGATGTGGCAACATGAAGATCCCGCGGCGGTAGAAAACGCTGACCTTGGAGTTGAAGAAGGGCACTCAGCGATGGGCACTCTTCGATTTGGTCAAGAACTGCTGGGCGGCCGACTTCTCGTGGACGTCCCGATCGTGGCTTGTCAGCCAGACCCTCATTTCCTGCCTTGAACTCCTTGAAGTGATCGTAGACAAGCTGTCTTTCCAACAGTTCCTTCCCCCATGCCGCATTGATTCGACGAACAGTGTCAGCGGCATTTGTGCCCACTTTGTACTCGTGAAGCATTAACAGTCGTTTCTGTTCGCGGTTCAGTTCCATCTTGCGGCAGTATAGAAGAGTTATATATCAATCGATGCGCAAGAAAAACGAGCTTTCAAACCAAGTAAAAATCGCATATAAAACATGCGAATATGTTAAAGTTATGGGCAAATTCCGTAAACTTTCTCCTCAACCTATTAGTAAAGGGCTCAAACAGGATGGAGAGAACAGGAAATAACTGCTATACTCCATCTTTTCTTCGCATGCCATAGCTATGAATAGAGATTTCGACCGACATTATGCATTGATCTGAGAAATGGGAATTCCAACTGCACTAATGATCGAAAAAAATCAAGAAAATCGATGAAGTGGGATCGAATGCAATGAGCAGCACTTTTTGACGAACTACCCATTGTTTTCCAATTTCTAGCCAGCAGTAAAAATTTTCCTACAAAAACAAATTTTTATTACCTATTTTGTGCAGAATTTTCTTGTGCATCGTTTGGCATATCTGACCTATGATTTCCAATGTCCAGAGAGCAGATCCGGAAGATTTTAAAAGGTGCAGGCGAGAAATGGCAAGGACAATTGGATTCCGCACGACGTCACCACACAAGCTCTAAGGAACAAGAGATAGCAAATTGCGCAAACTCATCTTCGTCGTCATCGCCGCTCTTCGTTTTTGAACAGATTGCCACCATCGATGAAAGTGGATTTTCTTCAAGAGTCAGCGTCATCCAACTCAGTGGTAGTCATTAGGTCACCAAGGAACACGAACACTGAGAGCAAATCCATTTGCGCCAAAAGGAATGTTGATCATTTTCTGGGAACGAAATGAGGCCGATTCATTGGCACTTGTTACAAGCCGGTCAGACCATCAACACTGAGCGGTATTGTCAGCTACTGGACCGTTGCAATCAAGCAATTCCACGTCATCGCTGTCGCAAAGTCATTTTGCTTCAAGACAATGCAAGGCCACACGTTGCCAAGAAAACAAGGAAGAATTTGGCCGATTTGGACTGGGAGCGCTTGAATAATCCGCCGTATTCGCCAAATCTGTCTCCGTCCGATTTCCATCTCGTCAGATCATTGGAGCACTGGTTGGACAAAAAGAAGTTTCGAGATATCAATTATATGCGTCGAGAAGTGATTGGTTGGTTCCCATCGAGGAATTTTGAGTTTTACGAGTGCGGAACTGATTTTTTGCCAAAGCGTTGACAGAATTGCATCCAGGCAGACGAAGAATAGTTCAACTAATGTTATCTGATACTTTCGATTACTTGGAAAGGTAAATTTTTGAGATTTTAGACCAAGTTCGGAAACTTAGTTGGACACCTAATGAATTGCTAACGTCATACCTTCCATTTTGACGATTTTGTGTCCAACATTTTAAAGTGGTGTGCAAAAACATTTACGTCAGCCAGGATTCGAACCCAAATCTCACTCTTTCCGAGAGCGTGTGCTGAACCGTTGCACCAGCGACGCTCGGGACACGCTCTCGGAAAGAGTGAGATCTGGGATCGAATCCCGGCTGACGCAAATGTTTTTGCACACAACTTACATTACTGGGTTTATTATAACATTATACCACCGCATTACGCGCTCGAATAAAATGAATTCTGAGTGATTTTTGTGTCGTTACAAGCCAGTAATCAACAAATCACTCAGTGATTCATTGCTACTTCAAATTCGTTACCTAAATATTACTTATATCCACATATAAGTCCTAGTACATAGCTGACCTTTCAACATCTTACCTTCTACAGAACCTTAGTAACCTGAATTATATGTGCAGAATAGCTTCCTCCTACGGTGTCTGCTGTCACATCGTGTAATCCTCTGCAACTCACTTTGATATTGTTCTGCCGTTACTCATTGGGAGATGTGATAATCGCAATGGATAGGGGTAGAGTTCAATATTGCTTTCACGGCAGACGCCACCTTTTGTAATCGGAATCCCCTGTCTCTCTCGAGTCGTCAAATAAGATCCAAATCGCGTGAGGAAATTTTCTTCCGATCCACAAATACTAACTGCCACGTAATGTGTTGACATTGAGATTATGTAATAGGGGCACGCTGAATTTCTAAGAGAAACCTCTGTGAACGTTAAATTTCTAAGAGAAACCTCTGTGAACGTTCTAAGACATTCATGAGGAGAACAAATTTCTCAACTTGCACACATTTTGCCCAAAGTTCAAGCATCCTCTTTAATGAGCGACGTATAATAACAATTTCATGAAAATTGTTGAATCCGTAGAATGTACAAAAACAAGGGACGCAAGTTTTATATAGTCCAGTGGTAGGATTAGGTTGGGGCTTGACAGTCTACTGTCTTCTTTGCTCGTAGACGTGCACTATGCCAATCAGGTGATTGTCTGTATCGATTCCGAAGGGATTTAAAGTTTACGTTTCCAAGAAGTTACTACAAACCTCCAGCAGCTTTTAGAGTTCAGGAGGATGCTTTCTGTTTGTGGCTAGGATTCTTCCACCAAACCACTATTGCTTCTAGAGGATCAGAGAAAAATAGTGAAATGGTTGGTGATAAAGTCGGTCAGGAAGCAAGTTGCTGGTTCGATCTCCTTGCAGCGCTCTCTTGCAGTCACGAGGGGAACGCCTCTGTCTGCAAATATTGCGAGGAGATTTGATAGATCAGCATTCTACGAAATTCATAATAAAGTAGAAAAGACAAAGTCTTCAAGCAGCAGTCGAAGCTACATTTGAAATATTCGATGGTGCCTAAGAAGCATGGCTGCGAAGAAACGATTCGAGTGCAAGTAGTGAATTCGTATAATGAATGTGATGGTATATCGGGTAATGAATATAGCTAATCGAATCCGACGAAGTCACTTGTGGAGAAGTGATTAGAGGTGCCCTGTGACTCACATGTGGTCTTTTGTTCGATTATGCGCTGGGGATTCACCGAGCATTCCATTACTCTCGGGTCGGTTAATGGGTACCAGACTTGTCGGAGAAGATAGTAGCTCTGATATGATACATTGGCAGGCTACCATGAATCATTTTAGAGGCTAGATGTACATTTTTTCAAGTCCAGCGGAACTTAGTTGAGTCCAGTGCATGGCGTATCTCCGTGAAATTGACTGAGAACTTTCTCCTTTGTCCTTGTGCCTGAAGAATAAGAAACGCGGCAAAATTTGAAAAAGTTCAAGTGTCTGAAACGATATAGAATATTTATGACGAAAAAAATCTATTTCTACAGGATGCGTTCCCACCATGCTGTCAAGTGAGGTAACATTCTTATCGTGCTCCACTCCACTAGATTCAACTCGGTGCGACCACTATCACGCAAGAATGAAAGTCTATTGACTCCATACGAACCCATATGGCTTTGAAAGAAGCGAGAATAGGCATATTTGCCACAAAAGGACCGCAGAGACCATTTAAAAACCTAATATATTAAAAAAAATAGAGAATAAAAATTAAGAAAAAAAGTAAATAATAAAGTGAGAAAAAATACTGAGAACGACTTTGATTACCGTGATAAGCGTCACCTATTGAAAAGCTTAAACTTATTTTCGGCGCGAAGTTAAACAAGACTTGTTATTTGTGAAAACTCGCTAATTTCTTAGCGAGTAGTTGATCTACGAACATTGTAAAAGTCATGTACGGATTTTGTCTATTCCCCGTACGAGAGCCACATCTACAGATTAGTGTTCTGTCTGTTGTTTTGCCTATCAAATGTCATGTAGAGGAATTCATCACGACATGTTACTATGACGATATCGCTGTGACTTTATCAGTTTGAAGGATGCGTTCATTCATTTCAATCAACGAGCTACGGTGAAAGCCACCTCATCGTTGGCGATAATGTGAAACTAATATCGATGCTACTATTGTTGCTATGAGCTGAGTTCGCTATGATTCCAACGAAAAAATTCCAGTCATTGCTCTCTTCAATGGATATCGTTCCCCATAAATCGTTGTGCCAAAATCATCCAAAATCGCTAAACCGCGCTGAAAAGACAATCAATTCATACGGAAAGGAATCCTTATAAGCGTAATGATTTTAGTTATATGTGGTGGAAACAAACAAAATTTAATGAAGATGCTTCCCGAAATTCATGTCATGCTTCTCAAAAAGTATCTGAAGTTTTCCCCAGGATCGGCTGTCTTCAACCTCGGCGCCAGTCAAACAATTCACTGTACTGTTATCAACCTTGCAATGCTTATCAGAGACAGTATTAGATTGGAAACCAGAAAAAAATCGTCCCCTGTAATTTTTATTTAATTGAAAGGAATTTATTTCTTGCTCTTTCTTATCATGTTTGATGTGATTCGAAAGCTTGTGAAATCGAGATTTCAACTATGTAAACCATTTTACTTTTGCAACTGCTCAAATTTTTTCTTCACTTTAGAATGATTACAGATGGCTTTATCACATTATCGACTTTGATAAAGCATTTCCCTGCCAAGCAAAGTTGCAGAGACCTGAAAAGACGACAGTCACTTGGAGCCTAATCTGGGCTATAAGGCGTATGAATTCAACGTTCTCACCCCAATTCGTTAGCCTTTTTTCAATGTCAGACGCACAATATATGGACGAGCCTTGTCTTGACGCCGTTTCGATAAAGCTATACAGCTGATTTTGACTTATTGGTATCGCCTTCACAAAGCACTTCAAAACATTGTTATTTAACATCCGCCTTGTGGTCAATTGTTTTACATAGCTTTGTGCAACTTCGGTGGCAGAATGATCCAAATGGAACGTTCAAGAGACTTCCATTACTTAAGCATTTGAAGTGTTTACTCAAAACCAATAGAAAATTTTTTATAGTTACAAAAAATGAAATGGCTGACATATTTAGAATCTTGGAATTACAATTTCGAATGGCTTAAAGCCCGTTCAAAAAGATCAAGAAATAAATTCATTGAGTGCTTCTATTAGGCGGCGCCAATTAAGCTTCTCGGTAAGAATGTATTTTCTGCATTTGCAAATTTATTTTCTCAAATAACTTGATTTTGACGCCGCACCAATCAAAATAGGATTTGGTTTCTCATTCGAAAATATCTTACTGGATAAAAGTTTTGTTGTCTTGAACTTCTAATAGTTAGATAGAGACATCCTTCCGATTATAATGGTATATTTTGTTTTTGGAAAGGACTTCTAGTTTTGTAACGACTGAAAGAATATTGGGTATCACACTCGGTGAGCACTTCCAGTCGGCCGAGGTGTGAGCACAGCTGTAATACCGAAGAGCAAACACATTTTTCTTAATTAGAAAGATTTGCTCTATCTAATGGTTAGAATTTTGATACAAAAAATTAATCAGGAGAGAAATCTTCAATTGTGCAGCAAAATCACATTTTGACTGGCACAGCGCTAAAAACAAGCAATATGAGAAGTAAAATACTGTCGATAAACTACAGAAACATTTTGCAAAAGCAAAAAATATGTTTCTACCGAAGGTCTCATGTGGCGCCGCCATAATAGAAGAGTACCTTTCGGGTATCTTTGAATGTGAGTCAAAATCTCATTTTGACTGGTACGGTGTTAAAAACAAGCATTATGGGAAATAAATTATACCTTTGAAATTTACTTGATTTAAGCCATGCGATAATCATACATTTGTCAAATAACAGCAAAGAATACGCTTTTACCGAAGGCCTCACGTGGCGTCGCCATAATAGTACAGTACCATTTATTGTAATTATATAAGAATAACAAGAAAATGCTACAAAACTTAGCTGCCAATCCAATAAAAATCTTGATATCAGGAGCTTTCAAATGGCATCATCCAGAATGAAAAATACCAGGAAAACAAATTACTGTAAATAAATAAAATAACTAAACCTCTATCTCGCGTGCTTTGTTTAGACCACGCTCAAATTTCAATATATCCTTTCATCATTATTTGAACCAACTTGTCATGTGGTCTGGTAAGGGCTCTTGTACATCCCGATACACGTGTTTCGTCCTTACAGACTCGTCAGCCGGGCAGAACCCGTCGTCCTTCGATCTTTTCATAGTCAGTTCTCTCGGGAGCGTTGCACTCCTTATAGAGAGTTATCGACGACTACGCTTTACACTCCATGTCAAGTGAAACCTTCACCCTGAAACTTCTGTAAGGACGAAACACGTGTATCGGGCTGTACAAGAGCCCTTACCAGACCACATAACAAGTTGGCTCAAATAATAATGAAAGGATCTATTGAAATTTGAGCGTGGTCTAAACGAAGCACTCGAAATAAAGGTATCATCAAGAATACTTTTGCAAAATGTCTAGGTGTTCGCAGAATATGTAATCAACAAATAAATAGATTTCTGATTACTACAGTAGTGCTGAATAGTTTATTACAGATTTTCCATCTTACAAACTTACAAACCTTTAGAACGAGCATGACTGCTGTGAAGAAAATTGTTCACGAGGACAATTGTGTGCAGCAGGTAATTTTTTGAACACATATACAGAATGTAAATGCATCAAAACTATGCAGTATGTGTGAAAGAACACGGAACACGCACAGGATAAGAGAAGCGCAGAAATTTTGGTTGTTTCCGGTCAAGCGGGAATGAATAAAGAAACGATCCCTTTCGCTGAACAAGAAACCCTCACAAGAGTGTTAGTAATCATTCGAAAGCTTAAATCTTTGCTAGTGCGCTACATGTCCGCTTACTTGGAAAACCTTTTAGGTCACTGTGATATTTGAGATAAAATTGTGTGCTACACCGGCTGCCCGTTTTCAATGTTACTTCTCTGGAAGCACAAATGCATGTTAACGTGTAGAGGAAATCTTGTAGTATCAGATTCATAGGTTTTTTCTGGAGTTTCTTCCAAAGTGTATAAAAACATTCCTAACATGAATAACAAAACTCGCACTTCCCATGTGAGCTGCCTGAACGGCATCGATCGAAAACCATGTTGCAATCGCGGCAGCCCCCTGCCCCCTTCCTACAGCTCATAGAACAGCTGAAAAAAACAAATGCTCGTGAATGTGGATCAATCTGATGTTTCCTGCTACACTCCAGTGAAACGGTATTTCCAGAAATTAAGCACATCATTCAGCTGAATCTTACGCTATCAAATGATTACCAATAGTCTAAAGAGAAGTATAGCTTTCTCCTGCAAGAAATTTGCGTATGTCATATTGAAAAAACGACCACGTAACGCATTAGCCAAAGATTTAAGCCTTCGAACAGGTACTAAAAGTGCAATGGGAATTCTTTGTTCGTAAATGGGAATCGTTTCTTTATTTGCTCTCGGTAAAAGCGAAAAAAATTTGATTTTAGAAAGGAAATCATCATGAAATAGACGAGGCTGAATAAGACGTACCGGAGCGGCCGTTGTGACAACCATGGGCGTCACAGTGAGCAGAGTGAAAGTCTAAACGTCCATTCTCCAACAAGCTAAAAACAGCTCGTCATCGCCAGGGTGACAGTAACTAAGAGAATCGTAAGGAGCAGGCTAAAAAAACATTCACATCAAAAATCAAGCTGCAACAAAGACATCCAAAATACTGCGAGAAAAACACAATAATTTCGGAGTTTTTTAATCGCCTTGACAGATGTATTATTTGGATGCGTTCCAAAATCAGTTACTAATAGTGGGACGATCTACAAAAATTCAGAATGACCGCCAAAAAGGCTTATGGCAGTGCAATGCTGCTCAACGCTTTGAAATGTTAGTACTCTTCCTCAATAATTGAAGTTTTTTTTTGAAGCCCCAATGGTTCACCCTTCATCGTATTTGACAGAGCTCATGCGCGCTCCAGAAACTACTACCAGAGACTAAAGTCTTCACTTACATTCGAATGTGACCTTCTAAACTAAGAAGGAGTTCGACATTCTTATCCTGAAGCTTAGCTAAACAGTTCGGGAAGCATTGCTATTCCAACAACATAATCACTGACTGTCATTCAGTCACGACCAATAGCTCTAACCAGGTTTTGAAAACTTTGAAAACAATAGAAAAAGAAAGTCTTGTTCAACAAGCAAATCGCTGTCCAGGTGGAAACTGCACTGAGTCCAACATCGGTCTATGTAATTTATTAAGGAGAGTCAGTTTAGTACTCAAAGATTTTGTTAGGTTGGCATTGTCTATGTATAAGACCAGAACGATTTTTAAGATCGTTAGGTGAAAAGAACTGTTCAAATAATGATTTCTATGAAAAAATTGTTAATAGTCTTCATACTCACCACTCATCATCACACATTTCTGCTACTTCCTCAGAAGCGGACGATAGAAAGAACGGTATCGCAGGAGACATGATACATTTCTCCAGTTAGCACACATTAACTTGTTCAGGTACATTGATATACTTAGCGTAGTAACTATATATTCAAACCCGTGATCTATCGGGCTGTACACTCAACCGATTCTCTCTGAATTTCCAGTACAAATTCATTTAAGAGAAGCCATGGAGAAGCATCTTCGTTCTCATTTGACCACGGTTTGATACAGATCTCATGAAAAAACTCGATTCCGTCTACGAGCCGTCGAGATTCTTCCAACGAAATTTCTCTATACGGTCTAGTTATCTAATTTTGACAAAATCAACAAAAGCGCAGGTACATGTGAAAGAAAAGCTTGTTTTCATTGCATTTTTCCATGCTAGTTTGAGGATTGTCTCAATGACACGGGACGGGCATTACAAGCTTATTCATTTGTTGATGAACTATAATATACCGTACAGCTCCAAGGCTTCGTTGTAGCCATCATGTTTCGGACGAGTTAATTAGTTGAATACCGTCATTCACACCAACGATTTGCCTGAAATCAGTTCAGCATCTACTTGTTACGAACTTGATCCTATAATTGTAGCGTTTCTATTTTATGCCTCATTCCTTCCGTGGTTTGAGATATTTTGAGAAATTCAAGAGAGACTAACTATAAAAACTCAGAGCTCAAGTGAATCCGCGTTGGATTCATCACTTTCCCAGAGAACACTTTTGAATCACGAAGATGGTGGTGTGCTTAGAGCGACTTTATTAGATCATATATTCGCAGATAAGATCAGAATATGTATGAAAGTGGAGTTAAACAACTATCTTCCACATTCTTTTCTTTTCAAAATCTTCTTTTTACATTGATTCACTATATTCAGTGAGAGGCTCACGAATGTTGCAGAGAGAGGAATTCGTGACTGTTCCGCACATAGCGGTGGAGGTCGCCTTTGTCGTGACGGCCAACGATCTTTGTGGAGTTCAACTTAGACTACGGTGGCTGGATTCCTATTTCATCATCCACGACGACCGAACAACCAACAATGGCAATTTACCGACATTATGCATGTTGTTCAGTCGGAATGAGGTACAAATTTGAAATTGAACGTGTCGATTGGTCACTCAAGAAGATCGTCAATGCATTTTACCGATGTGAATATCTGCAGAACGAGTTGGATTTCCACATTATCAAATTCCAAGGCATTTTACGTAGCTGTTCATTGAGTGTTTCGTAACTGAAGCAATGACATCAATAGCTAAAGTTCCTTTGGTCTTGAAGATATATGAACTTTCCATATAAAAAGCAATTACAGTGCACCGTCAACATGTCTTATGGTGATTTTGCCCTAGGTGGCTTCATAGAAAGTGCCATCATGATTCTACTTCTCTCTTCTACTGCTAACACAATTCTACTGCAGTTCTAATGAAAGTCGTGGGAGAAAATTTGTTCTTCTCAGTGGCTTAACTAAAAATCTAAACATCAGCAGATTTTGCTAATAAGTGCTCACCATGGCAGAATTTTTGATACACTGACCAGCTTCAAAAGTTCGTAACTACCAGAACTTGTAAAGCTTATTCGAATGAGCAGCCGCTTGTACAAAATTTCCCCTTCAATCTTACCATACTTTGTGGGTATAAATACAGACGTATATGCTCTTGAAAAGAGTTATTGCAGATCGAAGCCTCCTCACATTCCATGGTTTGTTTGTTTCTCAGCACTGCTATGCTTGCATTTGGCATCGTACCCCACCGTTAAATGAAAAATCAGACAGTAAATAAATTCAAAATACTGATTGGATATAACGGTAGTCTCATGCAATCATTTTATGGTCAAACAACATTGAATCCCTTCCTTCATGATGCTACGAATGGAGTTGAATACACAGCTTCTTCATTTAATTTTTAACAACGATAATCGACAAGACATTTGTTTCTACGTAATCGAAGAGGATAATATGGAAGTCCATGGCTACAACTACAAATAGCTCAATTTTCACATACACAAGAAAGAAGACCAACTGGATGTGTGATGGTTCGAAGAACTAAGCGCACCAATAGAATGTTTTCATTAAGATTTTGACGGACCTATAGCGATAAAATTCAGGTAAAATTCACAGTGAGCACAAGTACCTAAAGAGGGAGCCCTCTACAAGAGTATATCATCAACTCCAGGTTCTCAGTTTCAATATGTGAGCTCGAACTTAGTGCTGGATTCAAAGAATACCCATCCCAACACGCCATGTGTTCGATTCGTTTCCTCACACTCAAGATTCTTCAAGGACTTCGAATATTTCACGCTTTACGCCAATTGCTGGTTGAGGATCGCTTTTCTATGAATTAGGGAAAACTCCAGTCGAAACAATTCCCCTTTCATCGTGGTAGCGAGAATAGCGTATCCCTCAAAGTTTTCGTTGATTGAATGCAAAAGAATGTTGGGGGAAGAGCGATCGAATCAACGCTCAGCTTATCACTTTGCATCATGATGCAAGGCATCACTGACCGCTGCTCCAGTTCGGCCCCAAGCGATGGAAATTCCCTTTTCGTAAATCAACACAGTAACAAACTATGTTCGCGTACTACTTGGATTCATTCGATTCCGCCACTAGGAATGTCTGATTTATATTACATTTTTCAATAAATGGTTATTTTTTGATGAGAAGGCGATAGCAATCAAAAATCTACATCCTTTTTTCATTTATATCATCCGCAGATCGATCAAGGGACGGCGCAAACAAATCCTAGGCAAATAATATTTCACAGAAAAGTAGAACTAATCACTTGGCAAAATGTTTTCTTTCATTTCGTTACTCAAAAGACCGTAATCCATTGCGGTATGAGGCATATCGTCGCCTGTAAGATGATGAGAAATAAGAAATTTTGACACCTATGAAATTCAATGTCTGACCTCTCTATGTCAAACTAAACTAATTAAAGGGAGTGCCGTTGTCGAGCGGTTGTAATACTTGTCGCGGCGCGCGGGGCGTCTAGCTCCACCCTCCAGCACTTTGCGATGGTCGAAAACGAACGCACTGGAACGCCACAGCTGGGCTGCCTTCGAGATTGCAAGGAGGACGCGTTCAATCAGTATTTTATGATGTTCCAGGAACGATAAAGAAACGATTGAATACTAGAAGTACTGTAATCCGTATAGTGAAAAAATACGCTGTGAAGTTAAGAATACAAAGTGCTGAAGTATACCATCAAAACTCAATGAGCTCGATAAGTTGCATTCTGCCACTGTCACTGAGTTCACTTGGATGAGAGTCGAAATTCATAAGAACGTTGAGTGTGTTCTCTACGAATAGTGCTTATAATCGATTGAATGATAGGAATTATAAGCAGCAGTGTAGAACTACTACTGCTTCCCTAGCAATTGTGATGCTTCAACGAACATCTTTACGAAGTTTCATTTACCCATTCATCGGCCATCGCTGCTCGCACTAATCCATCGTAAATCACGCACCCCGGAATTCTATCGAACATCACCGGAGCATAAATCTTCTCATAGATGGCAACATTTCACTTGACGGCGAGAAATTTTATTGGGATTTTCCTTTCACTAGTTCTCAAACTAGACATTCATTATGCAGCTTATTAATATTAGATTAGAAAAGACTGGAGAAGGAAATGTGCGTAGGAGTTGCCTTCTGTTGCTCTCGGTTTCTTTTCTCTTAGTTCACGGAATGAAAAATCAAATGAATGGCTGTCCATTTCATGTAAGAGCATTAGCAGCAAATTCATTCTTAATAAAAACTAAAGAGAACCTCGTTAAGTTTTTCTCAGTTGCTTTAGAAAATATCAATTTATGTCCGGAAGACCTTCGATTTACAATGACTTTTCACTTTGTTTAGCTTACTCAAAGTTGGTATCAGACGTTATACTCGTCTAACGTATCGACGTCTTCATCTTCTTCAGAGCCCATGATTCGAATTGACTGTTCTAATCCGTTCGCCCTCGTTATATCGTCTCCTTGGTTCATCGAGTCGAATAGTGAAGCAACGCTCAAAAAGAACCTCACTAGGCGGTTTTCTACTATTCTTGGCGCTTATTGCATTACCGATTTTCAATGGTAATATTTCCTTTTCATGCCAATGATCCATCGGTAGCACTTGGAACAAGCACATATAGCATATGAAGGATTTAACATTTAGCAATTACTTTGATTTGCAACATTTTGTTTCGGTAGTGTAACGGTTCACCACGTCCTCCCGGAAAGAGTGAAATCTGAGTTCGAGTCCCAGCTGATGCGAATGTTTTTGCACACCACTCTATATTATTCGATTTATTATAACATCACGCCACCGCAATAGGCGGGCAAATAAAATGAATTCTGATTGGCATTTTGTTTCACTAATATTTTGGAAAAGTCCATGTATAAGGGAAGAGAATTTTTTACCACGAAAGATGTTCTAATTACGATTCCAAAACTGTCATCCTGATAATTTGAAACTTGTTATTTCACGAAAGTTTTTTGGCATATTTGCTGATCACGCAAGCTCTTCCCCTCAGAGGAAGGCTCTCATTCACTATTTTCCGTTAGATGTGTTTGCCATCCAGTCTTAAAACTGATTTGCCATATTTCAAGCAGAACACCGCTTTTGCCATCCGATATCTTCTCCGGACTGGCAGCTTAACGGACTGCATGGGTATTTAATGACAATAAGAGCGCTTGAAATGAGCGAATCATGTCTTCTTTTATATCCGTTGTTCTCATCAGCACTAATCAGTATCTAACTAAGTAAAAGATATGACAAAATCAGAGCTCCAAGAGTTTTTTCTTCGAGGAAAAACACACCGACTGAGTTCCTTCGTTATTCTCGAGTTCAACGTCAAATGAATCGTCAGCAAAGCGATTTTACGCTAATCTGTAATAAATAATTTTTAGGAACATTCAATCAAAATTTTTATGTAATGAAGATTTCATCACTGTGATTGTTTACATTGGATTTAACTTGATGAGACTTGAAAGGTGTACATCGTTAGAATGAGAAGCGATTGACTTTCAACGCGAATCGTCATTGCTCTAAGAACGGCGAAGGCTTTGAAACCTCTGGTCAGTTTATCTATACAGAAGAGTCCATCGTCTGTATAGATAAACTCTAGAACTGTGCATTCGATAAAAATTCTCTCCAAACCTCTGGTAGTTTATCTATATAGAAGAGCCCACCTGTAGATCAATGCACCCGCTTTTTGCCCTAAGACGGCCGTCTTATCACCTCCGTAAGCGATACTTGTCGGTGATGATGAAAACGATTGCTGTGCGATATGACCATGGCGATACGATGAACTAAATGGTTGAACAACTTGGCTATCCGTCGCCTCCATCGTCGTCACCACTACCGGCGCCGCCGCCGTCACGACCTCCATAGCCACTCTGTTTACTTGATATGCACAGATGTCCTCTCTTTTCCGAGAGGAAGAGAGAGGAGGGAGAGCGAGCGAACGAGCGTCCAAACGCAGTCATTTCCATTCATTCCACTCACACGCCGTCCGTCCTCGTCACCGTCATCATCGCTGTCACTAGCGCCGCCGTCGTTCAACCTCAGCCGTCTCAACGCAACTGCCACGGCCACAACCCTCCAAATCCAAAGTCGGTCATCGATTTCCCGTTACCATTACTAAAAGTGCCTACTCATAGGAAGGAGGATAATGAAGCGCTAAGCCGCCTGAATAAGCAGCTGTAGGATGATTCATATTAGCTCTTTCGATGGACTTCCATGAGCTTCTTTCACTATCTCGCAGATTTCTGAATACTTTTCTAGCTATGGAGTTCAGTAAGTGCCATGTTTTTTTCTCTTTTTCTTTTCTTCCCTTAAGCAGATTTCCTATCGCCATTCCAAGTGTGGTTGTGACTCTAAATTTTCGCCGTTTGATCACCTCGGGGTTGCTTCAGCAATCACTCGACTATCTTAACTTGCAGAGGGAAAACTCCATCAAAGCAAAAATTGTAAACGTATTTTGTTGGATCTTCACTGCAAACCAAGTCTTTCATTCGTCCCTAATCGGTCAGTAAACTAATCGCACTAATCATTCTCGTCATGGAATAATCGCAGCTATAGGCCGACAAACCTCACACCATCTACACACACAGGTCAGCGAATGCCTACGGTAAAGACCTGATCATTATCGAGCACGGCTATGTTTATTTTCCTTAGGAAGTCATCCTCGACCACCATTTTCGATAATTTTTCTTACACAACTACGTAAAATTTTTTTACAGCAAGAAAATGCGATAAAAAATAGTTACTATAACCAGAGAGTTAAATCATAGTAATAGGAGTGACGGTTAAACTAATATTACTCTCAGTATTATTGTTATTATCATCATTATTGCTACTTAATTCTATTACTGTCATGTTATTATTACTACTATTCATTGTTGTTATGATTACATTAAATGCTGCACTGCTCCAGGACTTATCAATTTCTGTTACATTATAGCTAAAATGAATAATGCTCAAATTTTGTAGGCTTTCTTCCAGCTTTCTAGACTACAGAAAATTTTTCCCTTCTCTTACTAGATTTTTTTCGCGCCTATTCAGCTCGTGGTAGTATCCTACTATAAAAACGTTGGTGCAACCTACGGCGTCCTAGGCTAACCAAGTCTTTTCCTGGATCTTCGGTTTGGTACTCGACCTCTGGGAGGACAGCAGCACTGATTTGATATTTCGGTAGACGAACGTGAGTACTGTAAAGGCTGGGCATTCAAAGTCGAGAGCTTTATGCTTTGTCATTTTTTCTAGAATTGTGTTGACCCTTTTTGAGATGCTAGTTACTAGGACAAATCACATACTATATTAGTACGTCATGAAATCGTCGTATCATTTATTCACCTTTGTCAAAAACTGCTCTCCCATCTATTGGCGGATATTAGAAAAAAGGTCTTGAGTCAGCTCAGTCCAACATCAGATATAGTTCACAATGGTTTTTACTTTTGTTTCTGGTTTGTTTTCTCATCACTTTTCGAACTGACTACAATCCCATTCGTGACATGACAGCATTTCAAGTATAAAACTGACAATCACAACATGTCACATTGAGGGTGGGATGGATGGGAACGGGTGGTGACGATGCGAATGAGGTTTTTGGAAAGATGGAGTGTATTTGATGTTGCAGTATTATGTGTATCAAGTAATGGTCAATCCTGTATGAAAGATCGCTTGGGCATCAACATGAGCAAATAAACATATGTGGGCGATAATTTTACACCCACATCAGAAACGATGACAACACGTCTAATTTTGTCTTCCGCTGACCGAAATTCTTCGGAGCGTGAGAGGCTAGAACTCAGGCAGAAAAAAAAGCGGAAGATCATCTCATTCATTTCGGGCCAAAGTGATTAGTTTCCATGGTGATTTTTCCTTACTCTTCAAGCGTTTCCTGGTAATCATTATGACTTGAAAGTACACTGAACAACGTTTTCATTCGGAAGTTCAAAATAGGTAACTCAGCTCCTTGTCGATTTAATGTACATAGTTGAACTTTTGGCTATGCGATTCTTAGAATCCAGTTGATAAGTGAGTTGAGCGAGTGAAGCCAGCAAAATCTTTTGGTGCAGTTTCGGTAGAGTACCAGAGCTTGCAAGTGATTTTATCCAGTCGAAGAATACGAGGAGTCTCATTTTTGCCAAATGATCTGTTTATATTTGGTTTTTCATCGTAAACCTACTTAGAAACAGTTTGTTGTCGTGTTGTGCCCTGTCACAGAAGATGATTATCCTTGTGAGAATTTTATCGAATATTCTCAGAATCAGGGCGCAGGTCAGTTGTCGATGGTAGGCAAGAACCTCTCTAGACTACTCCTTAATCACTTAGAATAACCTATTAGTTAAACAGTTCAAAAAATGCTACCCATGCGCATATGTACGCATATATATACGTGATTACAAACATCGAATTTATTGACGAAAAGTAATTAAAATTTCAAGATTTTGGTTTCGCCCAATTGAGCATGTTCTTGCGAACATTTTGGTATACAACTTGCTTATACTTGCTCTGAGATGGAGCTGACATGGGAACAAATTCGCTTGCTACCCATGCACAAATGAAGCGTAGGAGAAACAGTAGTGAAGAGGCACGCAAGATTAGTAAAGCTTCCTGTGAACAACCCGGGCGCTATTCATCCTCCAGACTGTTCTCTCCAACTTTGAACTTCTCGGACAACTTTCTAGCCGTCTTTCTTACATTCGTATCATCGCCCCAAGCTCCATCAATTTTGCGCGCTACTTCACTAGCATTTTCCCCCACGCGCCATTCGTATATGAGTAGCAAGCGGGTTCGTTCCCTCGACAGCTCCATCTCAAAGCAAGCATAGGGCAACTTGTATGTCAAGATGTTTGCAAGAAAATGTGCAAAGAACGATACTAAAATCATGCTATTTTTATTATCTCTGGTTCTTCTGGTTGGTGGTTATTGCTTTAGTGCCAAAACTTGTGTAATGCCCTGGTATATACTTATATATATGTATATATATGTATAATGATATACATCTTTAGGTATACATATGTATATATATGTACATATATATATATATATATATATATATATTATGTACATGCAGGTACACATGAAAACGCCGACGTACGGTCACACGCACACATGCACACAACACAACACACACACACACACACACACACACACACACACACACACACACACACACACACACACACACACACACACACTCATATTCCCTACAACAGCACACACGCACATATCCATATACACTCCAATCTTACTCACGAACGTGTTTATGAATATATTACGTACACAACGCTGGTATATGTCAGTCAGACACAGCAGTGAGAGACAGACAATCCTTTAAATCCACCCGCGTATCAGGTCAAGTACATTGTGGCCTTTGGGCTGCGTTCAACCCCACTTCTCCCATAACACAATCCCACCACCTTGAGCTTCTCAAATAGTCCAAAAGCTGAGGCTTCTGAATCTTCCTGTAATACGTCGCCGCAACTTCGTAGACATGAGTGGTAAAATCCTAGATTCATGACATTTTACAACAATCTGCTATAGAGCTAAACTTCTGACGTGATCTAATTGATTGCCTTTTTATAGCCGTGTTACAGGTTTTTTGTATGAAAATCTCTAAAAAATGACGATATTTTTCGGAGTCAGCCACTGCGGTCTCGTGGCACTCACGTCTCTCCAAATTGTGACGCCATCGACTATTGATACAAATACAAATTAGCATACTTGCACGTGGGATTGGTATTAAAACTAGCTCGTTGGATTATGAATCGACAAAGTGGCTCCTTTGTAGTCAAAGAATTAATTATGTGCTCTGAGGCCTGAGCGATATGCCGTTTGCAATGACTTGACTTAAGATACGAGTTGCTGGGGTCACCGGTAATCGATGTCTCCAATTGAGACGCATCATTATGAATAAGCACTTTTGCAGACCTCCACATTTTTGTGTTCTTATTTTTAAAGGGTATTAGGCTTTGTAAATATAAAAAAATTCATGTTAAGTAATATTAGGTGATCTTAACTGCGCCTTTCGACTGGCCATGTCAAGATTTCAATTTCTTTTAAGCTTTTTTCCAGAAGCATATGACTTAAATACATCGCCACCTTGCTACAATTGGCTCCTCTGTTGAGAAACCTATTTTAAAACTAAATTTCGGACTATTTCTTATAGAAATGCAGAAGAATTCCAGGTACATGTACAATGTTAAGAGTATGTTATTGTTCTACGTTGGTTATCTTTCTCAGCGTTGTTAGAAGACCTTCAATCTCCCTTGTCCATCAGTGAACCAAAAGATGATGGCTGTTGGTTTGCCTGGATTGGTCTGATGATGCGAATCCCTCGACAATTTCTGGCCAGTAACCGGCTCGTCAGTCAGTTGGTGCAATCACACATACATACACAGAGAGAAGCACCACGAGACATCGACCGCAGCAATAGTAGTGGCTCAGCTCGTTCCCCTAGAAATCCGCTGGCGCTGACGTGGAGAGGCTATATGGATGGCCGTGAATGATTCTCTCACGCATATTGCCGAGTTGAGCGCCTGCGGAGACAAGTGGCCCTACGGCTACATCAACAACAAAATGGGTTTCTCGGATTTCGCCCAATATCCGTATCGGAGTCATTGTCTATAAGGGAACTATTTCAGAATGACGACTGCTCTAATAGAACAGGAGGTGTGTACTGCTCAAGGCCTTGTGGTAATAAACGATGTACATTAATGACGAACATGAAGGATGAAGCTCTCGGCGCTGATCAATCCTTAGGGATGCGCCATAGATTCTTTAATTTTCTAGATTCGTTTCAAGTGATCAAATGCATATCTGGCCTTTAGAATGACACGCGGTCGCTTACCGATTTATCAATACAGTGCTTTTATCCTCCCAAACAAGTCCGGTACCAATTTACCGACCTTGAAAGGATGAAAAGCGTGGTGAGTCATGATCGCGAGATCGAACCATCGACAGTACGCAACACAGAACACCTCTAACAACTTCGCCACATGCGCTCCTTTCGACAACGATGATCAGTATGGATTAGCGACAACTGTCAGTCTTAGGTAATCATCCTATAGAAGGAAGCTCTCGTACAGAATAGATTCTTTAATGAAAAATTAACCATCTCAGATAGAAGTGAATGGGAATGGCTTGATGTGAAGTTCCTCCTCCAACCATGGATGACTTTACCAAAAGTTTCCCGTTCTCTATATTTTAGTGAGTTGTTCTAAAAATTCGACGTCAATGAAGAGCTTCTTGAAAAGATACTATCATTCATGAACTGGTAGTTTTAGATATATAGTGACTTTCACTCTGATCTATACACATTGTATCTTCCGTCGAGCCAATAGTTTGCCAGTCAGAAGAGTGTAATCGTTTGAGAGGTATGAAATGATGTCCATAATTAAAGTCGGCAGTGCCATCTCACAAATTCGTGGATACTTCTCCAATGTAGAGCACAGTAAGTGCAAGTTTTTCTGCTTTTTTTTTTTTGCTCGAGCAGACTTTCTATCGTCGTTTCAAGTGTGATTGTGACTCTGAAAATTCGTCTTTCAGTTCTTCTCGAGGTTGCTTCAGCAATCACTCGGCTATCTCAATTTTTGAACTGCACAGGAAAAGCTCCATTAGAGAAACAGGTGCGAATGCATTTTGTTGGATCTTTACTGCGAACCAAGTCTTCTATTCGTTCTCAATCGGGCAGTGTACTAACCGCACTAATCGTCGTCGTCATAAAAGAAACCCAGTTGTAGGCCGGCAAACCTCACACCAACTGCACACACAGGTCAGCGAGTGCCTACGGTAAAGACCTAGGCACTATCGAGCACGGCTATCTCAAGCTTCCATAGGAACTCAGCTCGGCCAGCATTCATTGTAGAAATGACTAGAGAAAGTAACAATTTCTTCAAGCTGCAGGCGAAATTGACAGCCTTCATTAATGACGTTCGCAAGACAATGAAGCGAATGGAAAAATACAAGTTGAGAAGGAGACATCTAAATTTCTAGAGGAAATACGCTTACCTTACTAGTTCTTCATGTTGAAAGATCTTTTACTGCCAAATAATGTTGATTCTTTCGCAGATTCTCTCTTCAAGGTTCGAAACTTTTCACCCATGGAGAAGATTATAGGCCGTTCTCAAGAAAGTTATTAGTGATTTTGCAGATGATTAGCGGACAACTCGCGGCATATGTGAAGTCGGACCTTACTAAATTATCGAATCGCTTACCGAAAATGTTTTTCGTCTCATTATTGCTACTTTTCCTTCTAGTTTCTTTTATGCTCCACGCTCGCCAAAACACTGCCGCAACCTTCAATTTCGGGAGTTCCATCATCTCCCACGAGATTGAAGTGACTTTGCACTCATCACTGATGAGAAGGCATTTGAGTGCATTTGAACGCAATATTGGTATATGTTAGCTGAAATTTCTCTAAGAGGGTATTATCTGAGCTGAACTAATCACTAAGTGCTTTGTTTGTGCATAGAATATTTAAGAATTACTCAAAATTCAGGCAATTCATTTTTTGAGTTGTTTTGATCCAAATTCCATCAAATTTCTGGCAAATGTTCCAATGTTTGGACTACATCCGGCCACTTTCGATGCATAAAAATGACTAAGTCAATTCGGAATGGCTCCATTTCACTGCGACGACGCCATTTTCCACATCTATTTCTAAATAAGCTACTTTTTAGTAGTAATATCATATCTGGCTTTATTGAGAATGAATGTAGGCGTGTTTCCTAGTGAACATTGAAAATCTGATCAAAACAGAAGGTGCGTTTTCCTATAGAATTTCCACTATCCATAATGACAGAATGAAGTTCCATCTGGGATGCTCTCAGTAAACTGTGAGTAGCCGAAAATTTCTTTATCTCTCTCAATGTTCTAGTTCTAGAATGCAAAAATAGCGGTTGGATTCAAGAGGCGAACGAGGTAGTACACTGTGATCAACTAACCTACTTTATACCATTAAATCAATTATTTCTATAGACCTCGCTTAAAACAACTAATGTGATAACATATCTTAAGCTTATCATGTGGCATGTTATGGCACTTATATAGTGCTAGACTAACCGACTTTTTATAGTCAACGGGACACCATCAACATCCTAAACACCTTGTGAAGCGATGATGGTGGCGACAATGACGGCGACGTCAGCGATGGCAACGAAGACGACAACGACACCAACGAGGACGCCACTGTCGTCCGCACAGCCGACGTGCAGTTAAGTAGTCTGAATGTCCAATGTTGTCCGAAGATGTATGTGCGTACGTACGTTCACATCTATTGTTCAGCCTGGTTTATTCATACATCGACGTGCCGTTTGCTACACCCTCTGTTCCCTCGTCTCCACTCATCTTTCTTTCTCCTCGTTTAGTCACGCTACTATCCCGCCCAATACCAACCAACCACCATCACCGCCACCGCTATCCATAGCCGATGACAATCGGTCATGGTGTGCCTGCGTTGGCCTGAACCACCAACATTCATTCATTTATTCGTCCATCTGTTCCTCGTCTCATTCGCTTATGGTGATCGCACTCATCACCTCCACGAATTCATTACGTTGAAATCAAGCTGCAAAGCTCGCAAACTCTCCAAACGGCAAAAATCCATTTTCTCCTCATCAGATATTTTGGTGCGCATCGTCAGTGCCTAGGTTTTCCCTTTAGATCCTTTCGTATCCATTTATCTTTTGCTGTTGTGTCAAGCACAACAAGTTTGCAACGTTTATAATTCGCCATTTTGACGGTTCGGCGAAAAATCAACTGTGGGCTTGGCTGCACTCCAAGCGAATAAACATCATCTGAACTCGATTTTTGTGTAGTTATTCTGTTATTGTTAGTATCCTCGTTTGTCAGTTATTCTGTATATCATGGAAATTCTGAACAATTTTCAGCTAACCAAATTTGACAAGAATAAGAAACTCCGGAAATGAACTTTCATTGTAAGTCCTATCTTTCTTATGAAATTGTTGACGAAAATCTAAATTATTAGTGCGTCAATCACAAAACCAAGACCATATCGATCTAGCTGATGTTTTATTTTATTATGTTGTTGATTAATTAGATCAAAAATTATTCATGTTCACTTCTTACCTTTTCTATTTCCACTGCATAAATCTAGGTGTTTTAGAAATTTTATGATTTATTTGGGCGAAGTATTACGTTAAGCATTACTCATACTCATTGTGCAATTAATATGTATCGAATTTTGCGCAGAAAATCATAGGTACTTTTTTGCTGAAAGCCTTTTGATACTATAATTTTCCCGGCTGTCTCCCTATTTCATATAAAAGCGTTTTTTCTAATTATGTTATTCATTCGCACTATTTCTACTTCACAATCTCACACCAGTTTTTGCTCATTTGCTATCTAATCACTCTTATTTTTCATAACATTTCGCTTTTTTAGAGGCAGTGTTCCAATTTGAATAGGTTTACTGTTGTTGAATCGTTCTTAATAATTTCATCAAGCATTCAATGTTGGATTGAAGTTCAAAACACTTCTCAAAATGTTGTCGAAGTGTTACTCAAAGAAAGACTGAGTGTAAAAAGTGTTATCAACGTTCACTACGGAAGCGGCCCAACACTATCACTTTTTTCGGAGAAAAAACTGGTGGTGACGTCATCGATCAAATCATCATTAAGTATTGTTTGAAACAGAATAGCTCGAAGATTAATTCAACCAAACGAGCAACGCGGACAATTGGCTCGGCGCCCGCGCCCAAGTTTCTCGTATAATTTGGCGCCGTCCAGCGCTCTTTCATCACCCAGCTCTTGAATTTCCATTTGTTCAAGCGATTTCATCGCGATTTTTCTCTCAACAAATTCTCCCTTTTGTTTTGTCTTCTTTCTGAAACTATTCTAAGTTAAATCGTTGGCGGCCTTTTTCTTGTTGTGTCGGTAAAAACGCTTCCTACCGGTCGATTCATAATAGCTCCGTATTCAGCAAAATTTTCTTTTCAAGCTTCTTTTTCCACTAGCAGTTTGTTATGGTTTTTGAATTAGCTATAGTTTCCATTCTTCTTTTACTATCAGTAAAAATTTAGCAAACAAAACAATATTTCCCAATGTAATTAGATTCATGAACACAATTTCTATGCCGCCCTTAGGTGTTCTGTCATACCAAACATTTTGCTACGCCGCTCTCTTTGTAATTAAAAAGGAATTCCCATAGAGTTTAGCCACCCGTGCGAACTACACTGTTTTAATGGACCCGAATACAATTAAATTTCTGTTATCGAATCGTTTTTTCTTCTCGCTTTTCTTTTCCCATATACCTTTGCTAGAATAGAAACTCTACACGCTCAAAGATCCACCGATCAAGATTTTATTCAGTTTGTTTAGAAAAGCGCCATGATATAGAGTTTGAAATTTCGTTCAATGATGAGATTTGACGTGTCTGCTATAAAAAAGCCAGTCGGCGCAATTTTCTGATTGTTTGAGCTTTTTTTATAAACATTGGTGGCCAGAGATCGCATTTGTGTTTTTTCTGAGTGTTGCGAGACTAGGTAGTAGTAAGATCTCAGAAGAAAATTTTCTCCAGCTTATTGAACCGGGTATTTTCCAAGCAGTGTTCGAGCCCGCAGTGAATCCTACGGGTACTGTAGAGGGTGTTTCGAGCTCCTGGTTAACTCCGTTCCTCTTTCTGTTGGTGGTGTTCGCAATCATGTCGTCACGTAGCTTATGAAATGGCGTCGCATAGCGTGTGGCCTGGCCCCATTCGGTTCTGATATCGCTGACCTTTCGCCGGTTTCGAGCCTTGGTCATTGATTGCTATTCACTGCTACTACGACAACGACCACACATCGCCATCACCATCACGACCACACAATCCGCAAAACATACACACCCTTCACCATTCCACTTACCAACTCATCATACACACCTACACATACGCACATTCACATAGGCACATCTAGGCCTACACACACGCACACGTACGCATACACACACACATGCGTATACACATTTAGCACTATGTATGTCAAGCGCATCTCAGAACATTCGTCTGGCCCCCGACAGGCCATTGACGTGTTTGTGTTTGTGTTTGTGTTTGTGTGTGTGTGTTGTGTGTGTGTGTGTGTGTGTGTGTGTGTGTGTGTGTGGTGTGTGTGTGTGGTGTGTGTGTGTTGGTGTGTGTGTGTGTGTGTGTGTGTGTGTGTGAGTGAGTGTTGGTGTGTATGTGTGTGTGTTGTGTGTCGTAGCGTTGTCTCTCATTCGAATAGGCGATCTTTCATTCCTCTAGTCAGTCGTTCGCCAACTATCCGCTAATTTTCTTCTTTCAGTCGATTTATTTGTAGATAGAATAGAGTGGGAATATATGTAGATATCAATTACTTACCTCTTTGAGCCGACGCGGGGTGGTAGTTGTAGTTGTTGTGATTGTTGTTGATGTTGTCGAGTTAGCACAAACAGCAGTACAAAGCGTAGGTCAAGACGAATACCGTACGTCGAGGCTCTGACGAGGGTGGCGTCGCCGAAAACGTTGCGCCGGCTAAAATAGATGTCTTCATATTCACATATATTGACTTCTTTGATGCCGAGATTGACAGAGAGTCGGTCTTTCGAGTTATTGCGACGAGAGTGGGAAATGTTGTTTTCCGTTGATAGGCTCGTTTTTTCCCCTTTCACGAAGCCGATTACGTTATCTCTTCCGCCTCAGCGCTTTATCGATGGCGTAGTAGTGGCAGAGTGATGCCGACCGACCATCCCTTGTGATCCATGGCGCTTTCCTTGATGAGTCTTCAACTCATTTAATGATGATGGCTGTTCGTGCATGTGACGTTGGAGGGAGGCCGTCCGGGCTGTCGGTCGGTCGGTGGGTCGGCCGGCGAGGTTTCCTCCTCGATGTTAATCGTTTCTCTCGCAAGCATCCGGTTACTTTCTTCATTCCTCGCTTATCGATTTCCGCTTCATTTGTGTCTTTCTGGTTCTGATGTCGTGATGTTCTTATCGTTTTCGTCGTCTATAATAACACGCTACTTCGCTACTACGACTTTTTGGCGATCTGTCTTCATTTGTAGGATTTCCTCTCAACTTCAAGAGTAAGATTTTCTTTCAAATGCAACTGTTCGGCTTTGTATTCGTTCTTGATGCAACAATTTTTGTCATGTCGCACTTACTTCTTTTTCTAATAATTAGTGTAACTAATTTAATTTAAACAGGCACAGAAGTACACTGCACGCAATTCGTCATCCAGAAAATCCTGAATTTCCTTCAGTCTTGTGTTTTGTGATGTTCTGTCCCGATTGCTTGAAGTTCTCAGGAATGTTAAACACGAATTTTTGTCAACTTTACTAATATTTTTGAGGATTCGTTTTTTTTTTCAAAGGTCAAGGAAGCTCAAAAAGAGCTGACTAAGCATGATTTGTTACGTTAGCTATGCAAAAAGTAATCTACGCTATTCGACCAATCCCTGCCGATCGACTTTTTCCTGATCTCTCTTCTTTTTTTTTTGAATTCTCGATCCATGGAATATAGGTACAAATCATGTTTATTGTTCTACATGGATGTTTTTAGTAATGTTCCAGCTATTTTTCAGCATGGCGTCTTTTTTTGGCTCAAATTTAAATTTTGAAGCCAAGAATAGAAAGGTATTGCACCGTTCCATGAAAGTTATTTTGATGAATGAGTTTCTTTGTCCATAAAAATTCATCATATCCGTCATTATGATGTCATCTGCGTATGTATTTATTATACAAGGGAAAAATAGTGTGGGAAAGATTGAAAAAATAAGTTGATATGGAGTTCAATATGATTGGGAAAGTATAGTGATAAGCAAAGAATATGCAGTTTTGTTATTACTTAGGTCTCGAAGAAGTACAGAGCGAAGTTTCATTATCCCTTTATTGAAAGCCATTATTTGCATAGCTCGATTACTCTCTCTATATGTAAATCTCATTTTCTTCAGAGAACATTCACATAATTGAAGTACAACTCTCTAATGAATTTCTTATTTTAAGCTAACCTTATCACACTGCTATAGACAGAGCGCCTGTATTACCTTTTATAATCTTAATCATCGAATAAGCGCTATAGACTTCAGTTCCCGGCGTCGGCAAGTTGTTGACACGCTCTAGAGGATCCATTTGCTCGATGATCACCAAGAACATCGTGATGTTTATACGAGTACTTTTGATTGCTTCCTGTGAGCCGAATTCTTCAGATTGCTTCTCTTATGCTTACTCATAGCTAGGTTTTCAGTCATAAAAGTCACTGTCCAGTTTCTCATCAGTTATGCTGAGATAAAGCCACACCATATCACATTCAGTGCGGTCTACAGGAATGATGCGTTCCATTAACCATCAAAAAGTATATATTTAAATCGTTGGCTCAGTTCAGCGATTGTCACAAGCATGACAATGAACCGGTTTAGTGTCAACGACTCTGTGAGTGCTAGCATTTAAGCTGTACGATCATCGTAGTCACCATATATTCTTTTGCAATGGGTTTTTGTGCTATTTTTCGTTGTTGTCGGCGTCGACGTTGCATCCGACAAGTTTCGAGCGCGGCATCAGTGTACGTGATGTATTATATATGTATGTAATATATATATATATGTATCTATGCATATATACATATATATATATGCATATATACGTACGTACATATACATATTTACATACGTATATATACATATCTACATACGTATGTGTATAAATGCGTATGTGTGTGTTGTCTACGGCTATAGTGCTGGCGATTACGTCATCGACGCTCTTCACCACGAGCCGGGTTCTTTTAGAAAATTGATGGCCTTGTGGGTTAGCGATTGGGCTGCACAATACGTAACCCTCGCGTCTGCACCTAATCGCGCTCACTGAGAACAGGATTCTGTACCACCACAGCTCTCTCTTTCACTCTCTGTCTTCCCATTTCATGTGCTCGATCTACTGCTGACTAGCTGGAGATGAACATCAAGCAGCTCACGTTCAAGTGATTATAATCGACGCGTCCTCTCGACCTCACTCCCTCCCTCCCTCCCATCATCGACACCACCTTCTCTATCCATCTACTACACATTCGTCGTCGATCGGCGGCACACCACTAACGCGACCCGACCGACAGACCGACCGACCAAGCAACCACCGATTGGAAGTGTCTAGGAATATATCGGTCAGCATTCTCGTATGCCGGCCGGCCGGCCCGACGACCGACTAGCCCCAACCCCGTCCCCGTATCTGCCTTGCACCCAACCACACACATAATCCACCAACGCTCCACACACTCCTGTGTCTCTCTTCCTGATGTTGTCGCATATGCACTCGATTCGGCGATTTTGTGGTCTTTTCGGTTGTCGTTCGTCGTGCTGCCGTCAACATCACCACCCACGGTTGCCCATCACGTTTTGTTTTCCTCTTAGTATTTTTCGCTTTCCTCGATCTTCGTGTAACTCTTGGTTTGGCAGCCTAGCAACATCGCCTCATATGCCAAAGCTGTCTCAGTGGCTTCAAAAACATTCACTGCCGCAAAACATCTCAGGAAAGTGCTCCATGGAATTTAAAAGGCGAATTTCTATGTTCGATTCGTTGCGAAATTGCTTTTTTAGCCTAATATCCTGTTCTTAATTGAGTTTACAACGATTCATGCATTGTTGAAAGTCTCTGTACTTAGAGTTCGCTCTCATGTTTTCATTGGTTTTCATAAAATCTAAATTTGGCTGCTTTCTAAGGTCTTTCTAAAGCTTGCTGAACTGGTAATGATATTATGAACTCGCTGCTTTGTCTTCGATTCATTCATTTGTACTGCGACTCTACTGCTTTACTCGTCGCGCGCGTCATACGGCGGTTGTCATGCCATTTATGGGAGACGTTGTTTCATGATGAATTCTTCATCTCCGGCTCAAATGCGAAGGTCTCTTCGCCAATTTCAGTGTTTATGTTTTGATCCAGATGTAAGGAGTCTATATCGAGATGAGTGGAAAATAGTTTTCATCGCTGGAATGATCGTGTCCATCTCTCGTTTCTACTAAAGTAGGACTTTTTTTAATAAGGTGATTTACGAAGCCTAATTATCTGCTGAGCAACCGATTCGACTCATTGCAGTTGCCACGACCTACTCTCGTCAAATTTTTTGTCAATGAACAGATAAAGGACATGAGATAATTCGACACTATAGAGAATCCTGATGCCGGAATCTCTAAACAAATTTGATTCAGTTTTTTTTTCTCTTCTTTAATTCTTTCGATTGATGGCTAGAGTAATTCTGAACAATTTTTTGAAATCTGAAATTGATTTCTAACCTTTTTTCACGGCACTGCATCATTATTCAGTGTTATCTATCATGTTCTCAGTTTAATGTATATTTATTTTTATTCCACGAGCTCTGAGAGGAAATTGCGGACCTTAGAAACCTGATAAGTTTCTGCGAATCTTTCGAAACTGGCTTCAAATAAATAGAGTAGTTATTCCTCTAACTTAGTTTTTCTGATTGATCGTTGAAATCTTCTTAAACTAATTTATTTAAAATTGATTTCTATTCTTACGTCATTATCTAATGTTATTTGGTGTGTTCTCGATTTAGTGTATTTTTTTTTTGTTCCACCAGCTCTAATAGGAAATTGCGGACCTCACAAAAACTTAATAAGTTTGTGCTAGATTTTTTTCAAATTGGCTTCAAATTAATAATGTAACCAAAATAGAATATCTCACATATAGTCGAATTTACTCTTCACTTTGAATAATCTCCTATCGATCAAGTATATTTCCTGAAAAATTTGAAAAATGAGCCGATATAAATTTTTTTTTGGCATTTTTTGATTTGTTGACTTACCCTTTGCATTTCATCTAAGCTGCTATTTCGTTGTCGAACAACTGTCGTACCAGCGTTGTTGTGGTCCGGAAATGCGGTATTCACTATTTGATACGTTCATATGTCACCGTAGTCACCTTTTTCTGTTTATTTATTTCTGATCATTTGACACATTGATTTTCTTGTGTTGCGTTGTCATTTTCACTTCGTCGTGATCTTTGATTTGACTTGGAGAAAGTCTTTCTGAAAAGATTGCTAAAAAACTTCCTGAATGATATTAGACTTAGGGACTAATGATTGAGCCATTTTTAAGGACATCAGGAAGAAATGAGCAAATTTGTTGCTTTTTTTCCTGGATTAACCAACATCATAGGGCAAGCAGGTGACACTTGTGTGGTGCAGACGATTGGTGTCGTCGAACGAACGAGCGACCGACCCTTTGCCGCATCAGCGAATGCCAGACATTCATCCCGTCCGACCCCTTTGTAGAGTTAGTGTAATTGCGTCGACAATGGAACATAAGTGAAAAAGCAGAACTCAATTTCTTTGTTTGCTTGCAACTTATTCATACACTCGTTCTGTCGAGGATTGCGACATTCTATTTCTCAAAAATGGCGTTATAGTCATAAATCGAGAACAAAGAGCCAGTCTACAGTCATTTTATCTTTTTTTCCGTTTCTACTTCACAAATATAGCGTGACGTTGAGTGAATGACTTGTTGTTTTTAACAATGCTCTTGTCATACGTTTACGTGAGCTTTGTCTTGAAAGCCGTCGCTTCTTTGGTGGTCGTACTTGTTTAGTCTCTTCGAAACTATTCAGTAAGAGGGTTCTATGGCGGCGTTGTGTGCGAGAAGATGCCAAATAAGCTCGATGACCTTCATTTGGGTACTCCCTCTAGCACAATGCTGTCAATATTCAGGTGTATCGGAGTTGTTATGTGGCGAGTCTAGCAGGTGTTCGACCACATTCATCGAAGTGATGGTCGGGCTAATTGTGCGGTTCACGTCTGGCGTAATGAAAAGTGTAGTCTTCTCAACACTGGCAAATACTCATGGTCGTGATTTTTTTGCTTTGCTAATCCTCGTTCTTGCTCAAGATCTTTGCCGGGAAATTCGTTCTGTAATCCTTTCTACTTTGACATTCAATTTGGATGGCCAACCTCACATGCCTTGCGAAGCTTACCACCTTTCTCTCATTCGTTTTGTTGTTTTGTAGAAACTAATACTATGAAACCGTGCATCTTTGTATATGACTTCTATTCCGATCACGACTCGAGCATCTGTCGTATTCTCTTCTCACGACTTGTTAAGCGTTGGATGAGCGCTGTTCTCTTCGGAATCCTGATAGAGTCGTGCCAGCCCGTTCTCAGTTCTTCACCATAGGCTTTCGCCTCCATCTTAAGTCAGTTGAGGAATGTTTGTTGCTTTACGACTGGAATTCATGGGGAACGATAACGCTGCTTATGACAAGTCAATCTGTCGGTAATGGACGATGCATTTAAATGTCATTTTCAGACTGCTTCCAATGTTTGCTAAATGTTGGAATGTCCTACAATTTTGCGCACTATTGCTTTGTTGTGTTTTTTTCTATATTTTTAATCTTGTTATTGCCAAAAGGCTTTGGTGTGTTAGAGAATGTTCTAGTAGCTTGAGCAGACACTTGGATACGGCCGTAGCACCATCGCTGGTTATTTAACTGAAATGGGCAACCGCAGATGTCTCAATGGACACCTCATGCATTGTCCAACCATCTCAGCTCGCCAAATGGACTCACCATAACTGGAAAAGCTGGGCTATACCACAATACCACATCCATCGTATAGCCTGATCTTTCTCCAATGGACTATTATCTCTGTCGGACCCTGAAGCAACATCAGCGGGAGGAAAAATTTTGAGACTATGGCGAGCCTTAAGGCAACCTCTCTGAGTTCTTTGATCGCCAACCTCGTTCCATCTGGGAAGAAGACATCTAGTCTTTGCCCAGCGGTCGCATATCGTGGTGTGATGGTGATTATAGAAGGATAAAGAATATGGTTCTGAGCTTTGGTCAATTCCTGAGAGTTACGTCATGCACTCGACTTCAATTTTTAATTTAGTTTGAGGTGATTGAATCCAAATCTGGCCTTTACAACGGTTCACGATGGCCTCCCTCTGGGTCAGTGCTGCTTATCCTCCCAAATAAGTCTGGAACCAGTCTGATACTAATTTACCAACCCCGAATGGATGGATGTCTTGGTGAGCCATAAGCGCGGAATTGAACCATCGGCCTTCTGTGCGACGCAGATGCACCTTCTAACTACTGCGACACATGCATGCTGATTATATTTTGATCAATCGAGATCTTCGAATGGATGGCAACTGAAATCGAAATGCTAATGAAGTTATGGGACAGCTGAACAATTACTATCTTCTCAACAACATTGAGTTCTTTGATAAGCACAATTTCGTTGTATTTTCTGAATATCAGTCGTCTTTAGGAGAAATTGAGAGCGACTCTCTTATAATTCTTTGAGTGACTTCTACTATTCTGGTTCCTCTTTGTTAACATACTGCCTCACAATAGTTAAAAGGACTAGGGGAGCTGGTTTGCATCGTATCGTGGAGGAAGAAGTTCATTCCTTTGTCTAATCGCCAAAGCTGGAAGGTTATTCCACAGGGGGATAGCGATTTAACTCTTCCGATACACAAGAGGCATCCATTGCCTGTGTTGATGACCTGGCAACGCCCTGGCACGGCTATCTCCTCGGTACGTTGCTGGGTGAAAAAAGACCTGCACATCCAGGAAAATGCCATTCAACTGGAAATTATGCCAGATTTCACAGGTTTGACGACAGCAAGATTTCAAACAAGCACTTACATGGTCAGTGTCTCTTTGTCTGAACAGCTTCTCCCAAAAAGAAAAAAGAGCAACTCGATGCTAGTATTTTTGTATCTACGTTTTTTGTTTTCATTCTCTTTACTGTTTGATCATTCTAACACTATTCCCGTTATGTCTTAGATAATTTTTTTTCGACGGTCCCTCACGTCCTCCTTTCCATTCAAGAATCGCCTGTTTACTGGTACGCTTGAAATTTTTTGTTCTAACAGGAGTTTTAGTGAAGAAAGTAGCTTTGTTCGACATGAAAACAGAATTTCGTGAATTTTTTGTGATACATGAAATAGCGCTACGTGCTCGGCGCTTTGAGACGTTTCATGAGATGTTCAATAAGAAATTTCACTATGGCAGAATCTTGCTTCTATGGTCTCATAAAAATCAGTAGGAAATTAGAGAGTTGATTTAGAGAAAAGCTTACGAAAACACTTTGACTGAACAAATGAGTAACATGAAGGACACGAGCTCACTTTCTTGATTATCTTAGGAGATAGAAGCAAGATCTGTATTCATTTGACTGTTAATGGCGTAATAGTGAAGGCCCAGAAATGTCAATCTGACATGGAGGATCAACAAAAGTCAGTACTTTACAGAAAGAAACCGAAAATCAATGAAAAACTGAGCGGTTCCTTTCACTTTGATTTTGGGCTAGAACTCCGAACATCGCGTCCACTAATTCAGTATCGTACCTGACAATCACTATATACTTTCGGTAAGATTTTCTGTTTTCCTTCGTACTGGTATCTTCCGAGCTACACGTTGTGGCGAGCTTTTTTTGATGTCGTTTCCCACGCTTCTCACTAACAACATTTGCGGCGTTACGCCTTAACGCTATCGGATGCTGTAATGGCGGTGGTGTGGTAGTCTGATGTGGTGACGATGTAAGCTATTTTACTCAAATCTTAGGACTTTTTCATAACTCATCGGCCGTCTGGTGAATCCATAATCGTCCAAATTTTGAGAATGAGGCAGATCAAAGGATAGCAGAATCTGTAATGATTATTGGATTATTCTAATGGTTTGTCATCACGAACCACCCAACATTTATGTTTCAACACGCCTTTTCGTGGTGTTTATTGTTGGTTGGACAGGTGGTGTTTGATGGAGGTTTGCCGCATGCGATATGACCAGATCTTTTTGGAAATGTGCAAGTCTGGTATACGTTTACTTTAGCTTGGTGTCCCAGATAAAACTGTTGAGTTAGAGTAAACAACCGCACTATGAGGTGAACCACTTGTTGTACTTCACAGTTTGAGACGTAGGATTTTTATTTAGTTATTTATTTATTTTTTGGGAAGGGGGAGGGGAAGGGTGGGGGTCAGCCACTAATGAGAAAGCGGTGTAGTATACTATCGAAAATCTTCATTCAAGAAACACCTTTCTGAGTAACGGACGGTGCCATTTCACTGAAAGACGATTTCTATATTTTAATAGACGATTTTCTATATTCACTCTTAATATCAAGAGATCTTTAGTCATATATGTTAGTCATACTGTACTGTCATGTAAATAATGATATCACAGTTTAAGTGAAAGGAATGCGTGACTCACTGACGAATTTGTTCAGAAGTTGTGTTCGCGTTATAGTTGTTTTTGGAACTTTTTGGAAAACACTTTTTCTAAAAAACAACAAAAAAAGTTGGATTAGATACTAATCGATTCTGGTCAGCTTAGCGGATTTGAGTCGCTCTGGCCTCCTTCGTTTTACGAAACGTGTTGTCCCCGACGTTGATGTGGAGGAAACTCGCACACAGAGACATTGTCTCCGGTTTATTGAGAAGTGCTATTATATTCAATTAATTACTGATGACTTTGTTACATGACAGTCGACGAGTATTTCCAGTTCCAAACGTAGATTGAATTGGATTCTTCCTGTCAGATCTTAGTGTTCTGTTCGATGCTTTCAGTCTTCACCTTTCGTTTCTGAGTTCCTTCTGGTTTTGTCACCATATCACCACCCTTTTTTGTCTTTTTTTTTTGTTGGAGTTACTGTCCTACGTTTGAGGAATGTTTTGACGGTCGATGAAGCTCCTTGTCACTCTCAGTCAAGCTTCTTTGAGATTGAATTGTTACCCCTCCGAATCGGAAGTCGCCTTCAAGTTCTTAGTCGTAAGCTAAATACCCTTGGATCTCATGTTAGACTTTACAAATCTATAATAATACTCTATGCAGAATGTTTTTTTATCGTGCTTCTCCTCTTTCTCGTGCTAATGAGCTTTTTTTTTGCGAGACTTTTTGGTGACCATTTTTTGCAAGTGCCTTTTTTTTCTCGTTTTTGCCTATCAGCGCATAATCTTCGTTCGTTATTTTATCTTCTTCTCACTCTTTAAATTGCAAAGAATTCCAGCGGATGAACGGCAATGTGTGATCAGAACGCGTTACTTCGCCTTCTGGCGGCACAAGCAACTGCTCAACAACAGGTCTGCATTCAATGTATTTGTGCAAATATTTTTTTATTTCCCGTAATCCGTCTATTCATAGATGTTGTTCGGGTGCGGTACGGGACAAGTAATCGGCGGTGGAGGTGGGACGACCGCCAGTCATCGAGGGATTGGCGCCAATGGCGCTGCTCTACTCAACGGAATTCTTGGAGCTACTAATCCATTCTTATCACCAGAGATGATGTTGTGGCAAAGTATGATAGCTGCGCAGTCGCAGGTAGGCAGAATATATAAGATAAGGGAACTGAAACCTCTCTAAGGCGTTACACATTGAACTCCAATCGTAGCGTCCTGTTATCGAGCGTATATTGGGTTCAAACAATGTCTAATGGAATCCAATGATGTATCAAATCACGTAGTCTGTCTTCGTTGACAAGGCTGTTAACTAGCTTCACACCCAAAGAGATGGGCGCTTGGTTATCCGGAGTCATTCCACACATTGAACCAAGTACCGTCTACGCGTAACAGAGGATCTTTAACCGCTTTTAACGTGCTACGGGACTTCTTTAGTCCACACTAGTGTATGGAAATTTTTACTTACCGTCTACCGTCATCTGTTAATCGAAATATTTGAAAAATGGTCGGAAACAAGCTGTCTAAATCCTTATAGAGTAGAAAAACCCGTAAATGTCTACTTTGTAGCAGCATGTGAAACAAATCCAGTGCAGATATTTTGATTTGGCTAAGAGACATCTTTGTTCTGCAGGATTACTCGTAGAATTATATGATGTTCGCACCGTTATATCCATTCCGCTGCGTAGTTTGATTGTTTGTTTATCACTATCGCTTGTGTTCAGATTGCTCAACTCCAACAACAACAGCAGCAGCAACAACAACAACAACAACAACAACAGCAACAACAACAACAACGACAACAACAACAACAACAACAGCAACAGCAGCAACAACAGAGGCAACAACTAAAGCAGCAGCAACATCAGCGCCAACAACAGTCACATGCCCAACAATCATTTGATGAAGTGCTGAAGAAATTATCGGAGAGCGCGAGGAAAAGTGGGTTCCATCTTTCATTAAGTTCTATCTAATTCGCCGTCCTTTTATTCTGCTTTTATTTTCTCCTTCAGCTTATATGTGATTAGCTCTTCACAGAAGGTTATAAGGAGCGTGCTTCAATTTACAGTCATTTTTCAATGGAGTTAGGATATTTTTTCCTAGAAGTATTTAATCAGTACTGAGTTAACTTAAGAACTAGCATCTATTTTAGAAAATCTTTTCTAAATTGTTCTATCTCTACACCTTCAATCTTTTTTCATGTTTTTTATGCTATCCCTCTTTGAAAGAAAAACTTTAAAGAATTTGTTCAAAAAGACCCGTCATAATTGCATGAAATCCCATTCCTACAAAGTTTTTTTTTCCATACTTGAGTAATCATTTTGATAGTGACAATGATACCTGTCAAGAAAAGTCTCATTTTCCAGTCCATGGTGATTTCTTCCACACGTTCGTGGTCCGATTCATCTCAAATCACCGCCAAAGCTCATTAGCTCAACTTTGTTTTTGTCTGTTTTCAGTTGAGTTATAGATGTTCTACGAAGAGCCGTTGTTGTAATTTGGGACATAGGTGAAACAAGATTTACAGTTGGGTTTATAACAAATGGTTTGGCCAACGATTTGCCTCGTGCATCATTCACTGCCGGGTGTTGTGCATGATTGATATGCAGGGAACGGCGTCAGACCGGTCTATTTTCTGCTTCATAGGGTGTTGTCGAGGTGGTTAGGTAGCCTGATTGGACGATGGAATGATTTCTCACAGAATCTCTTAGTATATCCGTAGGCAGCAAATGTAAAAGAGTAAGTTGAACGTAATTCTTAACAACATCATTCATTAATCGAGGGTTTTCTCATCTGACTCCATTAGTCAAGAGTTTTCTCATCTGACTGATTGTCTGGAAGTTTTTTTTTCCGAAATCCTTATAGGTTAAATGTAAATTTGGTCCCACCTGAATGAATTCGTATCTCGTTGACAGCAAGATTGTGATGTTACGTAATTTCTCTTCGATTTCTTCCATACGACCACTTCTCTGCAATCGAATCGCGAATACTTTGTGTTGCCGGTGTGAAGAGAACGAAGATTTCACTGATAGTAGCGAGAAGGAAGGGGGAAAATAGTAATTGTCGACGTCACTGATCTCTGTAGAACTGTAGAACTTTGTACGGTTGGTTATAAATTGTTATGACGGATTCTTCACTCCTAATATTTTTAATCGCATCCCGATTGTTCGTGTTTGCTTTTTCACCATGGGAGATGTAGCAGATAATCATTGGTTACTAAAGAATCCTAAATATGAGTTTTACGCATTCTCCCTTTCTTCTTTGGATCTTGCACTACTTCATCGTCCTAATTATTCTTGGTGTACTAATTACTATTATGATCAACTCAAGTATGGCTCGCGAGCGCCCATGTGGTGCTTTGTTCTACTCGGCTAACTTTTTTTTGTAACTTCAAAGGTTGTGTTCTGTTTTTGATCTGATACTATGTCTTCATGGGTATTTACAAGAAAATTAATTTTTCCTTAGTATTGAAAGCTATGAAAGTAAGCTTATAGAGTAGAATTCCCATCCAATAGGCTTCCTCGATAGGGGTGAAACCAGTGACCCAGAGAAAATCTTTTGTCCTATTTTCGTCCATATTAGTATTGTTGATGCTGATGTGAAGATTTTTCATCGATTATTTTACGATCTGGAGTTGTCACTTTTTCAAGTGAAATTGGCTGTGTCACTTTCCACTCTGCCGAATCGTCGAGGATGTAAGCGCAACTGCTGCCGAACAAAGCCGGAATAATCATAGTGGTGCGTTGTCGTGGATGTGAATCTGTTGAGCGAATTCCAATGGCTCACGATCATTTGTTATATGTCTCACGCGCTGAGTTGCATAGACGATTGGAATGCCGACAACTGTTAGAGGTCAGCCACCTCACGAAAGGCCAACAATCGGCCAGCAAATGCTTATCACTTTTCTCGTTCACAATTCAGAGATTTTTTTTTTCGCAGTTTCTAAATGAAAGGGCAGGACAAGAATGCTTTGGCTGAGTGCGAGTGTTTCAGCCCTTTGATGCCTGTGACTTTAGAGTTTGACACCCACGGTTGTCCATTTGTGCGCTTTCAAACCATTTCAAGCTCCTCACCAAAGGAAAAAAATGGAATACCATTACAAGAAATCAGTTCAGCTCATTTTTACTGACTGCTTATAACTAATTAAATACTGGTCTCAGTGTGATAATCAAACACGCTATGATGGAAGTGTCACCAAACGGTTGGTATCTCTCTAAGAGACTGTGGAGATAAGTAGGATACAACTTGCGGCTTTGATCAATCTCTGAGGGATGCGTCACGCATTCCTGTTCAATTTTTAGCTTCGTTTGAGGTGACTGAATCCATACCTGGCCTTTACAATGACTCACAGTGGCCTACCGATGTATCAAGTCAGTGCAGCTTATCCTCCCAAACGAGTCTGGCAATGAGTCTGGTATGGCTTCAACAACGGAAAGGTGCAGATAAGTTTTGCCCTTCGGAAATACTCATCTGAAATGCTGCCTAAGTAGAAGCGAAGCGGGAAGTCTGATTGAGTTTCAATGTCAGCAACTGCTGCTACTATTGGTGGTTGTGTTGTTTGAATGTGCACTCGATTCGTAGAGTCAGATAATGGTCGTCATCGTTGTGACGGCGGCTGCGGCGGTGTTGGGCAATGTCTGCACTGGCACAGCGACGGCCACTAAATTCACGAGGGCGCGTTTTATCGCCTGACACAAACTGCCGGTTGTTTGATTGGCGAGAGTGGAATTCAAGACGAGCGACAAGAACACGCATAGGATCGCAGGGATCTGCTGAATTCTAGTTTTCAACCAAACTTTCTCTGAATGAGCCCAATGTGTGCTTTTCTAATAAGGAATAACAATTAATCAGAGTTAACAAATTTCTATGGCAGAGGCTTTTGATTTGCTTTGTGTAAGTACATCTGGGAAGTCATCCACTGGAGAACTTCAGCAAGGTGAAGAGTTTGATAGACCTGGAATCGCATGAATCGTGGATGGTGGAATGGATTACTGTGAACGTGTTAGGAACAGCTCCCTGTACTTTACTTAAATGATGTAAAGTGATCAGAACGAGAGTACACATTTAAGGTCGTATTTGTTGACATCTATACGACATTTTGTGGCATCTGAACACATCAACAGCGGTAGCTGACGATATTTCGCTGAGCGGACTCGTTTAGTGAGGATCTCCGAAGCCATTTAGTCTTCACGAAATGCTTCGGCGGCGGATTGACAGCACATCCACGGTCATAGCCTCAGCCGACGGCCGGGTGGTGGTGGTGGTGGTTGGTCGTCGACGAGTGTTGGGAAATAATCGCCTTCGCCGTTTAGCTGGGGCAGGTGCTCGGTCGCGTTAAGCAGATGTACACTCAAACCACAAGTTTCCCCATTTACACATCAACGATTTGCTGTCTACTATGGTGACACATCAGGGGACACAGACAGCTATCACTTTGTTTCTGCGGAAAACCAACACGGCTCTTCCTATCATCGTCGATATACTGAGTTATCAGTCCATAACGCTTTTGTATTTATGCAATCATTGAGTATGAAAAGCTCATGGTGCTACCAGACGTGATAGATTTGATGGGATTAATAAGGAACGTTTGGAGTGAGGATAATGATGTTGAGCGAAAAGTGATGAGCATGTGCTTGTTGGTAGCAAAGCTCTAACAAGTTTGATACTTTCAAATCATTGTGAACCTTTCGCACAGCACTAATGTGTACTGGACATACGTGCGGATAGAGAGGTACTGACTTTTTTTAGTTTTCAAATACAACTTAAGCACCGAAATGAAGGCAAAGCGACAATCATATCTAGTAATCAGAGTAACTTTAGTTTAGAAAAGCTATTTTCTAAGCCTCTGTATGAAAATCTTTCCAAAGAAAGCTCTTAATTTACTAAAGTAATTAGATTAATTGCGTTTTTCAACTGTGTTTTCGATCAATAAGTCGTCGTTCATTATAACATCTGGGGATGTTTCGATTGGAATTTGAATGTTCGTGCAGTTGAGTTTTCCGAGACTAGCTTATTGTACAAAGATTAAGGAATTGTTTGTTTAGTTCCCATTTGCTATATTATTGCTAACATCGAAATTTTCTTGACCTTTTTCGACTGATTGATGAAAGGAAGGGTAGAGGTGGTAATCAAAGGACTTATTAGTACATTAGTATGGTAAATATGATGAATAGAAGACTAACCGCTATCTTATCACATCAAACATCCTCATGAAGGACGATGTAGAGTGCGGAGTATTGGGTAGAGCACTGTTTGCTTTAATACTCTAAGAGTACGGTTGACCAGATGAAACTACTGTTTCGATTTATATTCATGATAAGTTTTAGCTTTTTCAAAACTATACACTCTTCTGGGAACGAAGCATAGCAGAATTTTCTACAATGATGCAGAACTATCACCTGGATGTTGTCCTTCAGTCGACTGTTTTTGAAAACTCGTTTTGAACTTCGATATATTCAGAGTGGCCGATTTTAGTCTTCTTTGAGGTTTCTCAAGTCAGTGGCTTACGTGCGTTCGACGGTCTCGCTCGCCTCATCATATGGATGATACGTAGAAAGCGCATGAAATGAAAAAAGAGTACTTGAAAAATTCATAGGGCTAAACCTATTGAGATGGATAAGTGGCCATGAGTGTGTGATTTAACCTTAGAATCTCACCAAGAACGTTACTTTGTGCTATGGGCTCGGACGATCTCCACAAATCTTTGCTGGATACAACAATTTCTTTGTGGTTTTCAATTCTCGTCAGTTTTTTCCAGCTCTAAGTGATCTCTCAAGTTTTTTGTTCCTCTATACAAATCGTTTTTTAATGATTTGGTTATTAGCTTCCGCGTTTCTTTTTCGAATATTCACTCCGGCAATGTCTTTACTCATAATCTTGCCTACTCCAGCATTACGATAATGGCTGCTCGTTTTTCTGAATGTTCGAATTTCAGTGGTTCTTCATTTTCTGTGGGTAGCTTCGTCTTAAAATCATCACATAACTAATGACAATGTCTATTGATGTGATATACTGCCTTCTTCCTGCTCAGGAATCCATACATCATTATCAAAGATCTGTTACACTGTGCTGTCCATGTGCGTGTGTGTGTGCGCGTGTGTGTGTTTGTATGTGTGTGTATTTGGTGGGTGTGTGTGTATGTATGTGTGTGTGTGCGCCTGTGTGAATTTTTTTTGAATGTGCCTCCAATTTCTAGATGCGTTTATTGGAAGGTTTGAGAGTGAATGCGTCAACACCTTATATTGGAGGCCGAACGCTTTCACTGATGGCAGTGTAGCCAAATAAGTACATTATAATTCTAATTGATCTTAACTAAATGAATTTGAAGTACAAATTGAGTGTAAATATGCCTATTCTCCTTGGTGTCAAATTCATTCGCTGCTGAAAATATGAGCCCTTACCATAAGAAAGTGTAGTCTAGGGATTTATGTGAAGAGATGGAATATTTGTCCACAAAATGGTTTTAAAACATCGAGTACGCTACTTGATTGAAGACGTAGATGGCAGAAATGCTATCGCAAGTTTTAGCTGTTCGTGGTGACCGTTGAAGGATTACTTAGGGCCTCATTTTTATTTATTAGTCAGCCCAAGTCTGTTAAATACTGAAGAAATTTTGGTGTTATCACACTCATTTTTCTCTCTCATCAACTCAGATGCCATATAGTTATCAAATTTGCTGGGCTGTGGAAAGGTTTGACTAACAGTGGAAATCTGCTCAGGAGTGTCTGTCATCGAGAATTGGTTCCGATTAGGTGCCGATTGTTGCAGAGAATGAAAGGTTTCTTTTGCGGTTTTAATTTTCTGACTCCTTGAATTTCGTCGTTGACGGACTTGTTCGGAATTGCGTTGTGTCGCAGTGTAGCGTCGGCGACCAGCGGTTGGTGTACGTTTGTGACTATGTAGTTTTTAGAGAAGCCCTGACACATGTTCAAACTTATTAGAAAGTATCACATTTCATAAAGGAGATATAATTCCCCATTCTTTCCGATGTCTTTTGCCTTTTTTGACTCTTCGAAGAAATGGTCATTTGTCTCTTCAAGCATCCGTCTGCTCCGTCATACTTTTCAGGAGCGTCTATAATTATTTCATTATGTACGTGTTTCGGATGCCTCATACTGTATGTACGAATTTCGCTTGAAACTCGCTTTTCAAAACGTACCTTTTTTTCTCCTGAAGTTCCCTTTTGTCTAACAAAAAAAAACGGAGCAATAGAACGACAGTTCTATGAAGACTGATTTAGTCCCTCTTACTCATTACTGATCTCTAGGTAAATACTGATTTCAGCGCAAATAAAAACCGAAAGTGCATATAGCGCATTGGTTAGAGGTGTTCGGCCTCGCATATAAGGTCGGTGGTTTGATCTTACGCTTATGGCTCACCAAACTTCCCATTTCTCCGGACTCGGTTAGTTGGTGCCCCCGACTTGTCTGGGAGGACAAGCAGCACTGACATAACACATCGGTAGGCCACCACGAGTCATTGTAAAAGTCAGATCTGCATCCAATCACGTCAAACGTAACTAGAAATGAAGGCAAATGCATGACGTATCCTTCAGGTATCAATCAATGCCAAGAGCTTTATTCTTTTTCTTTTATAACAAATCGCTTTCAAAGTACTTTATTTGAATAATGGCTCACCCTGCTCCGGCGCCAACAATCGCGAAAGGGTTTACTGATTCGTGAAAATTTTGAATACGCTGACGCCATTGCGAGCGCCGTGTGTCGACGAGGCTCATGATGGTCGGTGAGACCGATTTTTATTTTACTCAGACCTTGATATATTCTGTAATCAAGTGGTAGCAAGAAGACAATACCTGCGATTTCTCGAGAAATCCCGCCTCCGAAGAAACACGACACTGATTTTCGTGGTCTTGAAACCCTGCTCGCAAAGAGTTTCAGGTGTGAAGAACGGTGTTTTTTACGTCGTTGGTGATTTTTCACTACAGCAAGTACAAAGTGTTCTACAAACGTTTCATTATCTGTCACTCCCTAGCTGACCATTTGTCAAGGGTCTGCTCGGATAATGTGACCTCGTTGGCCATAGAGATTCAAAGTTGTTGATTGCAGTCAGTAGTAATTGTTGAAACAATAGGTTTCAATAGTTGATGATTTTCAGTTTCCATTAAATTAATGGCTTTGCTGGCGGGCATATGTTTCAAACATTTGTTGCTGATCATTTGTCTTGAATAATATTAATTTTCGTTCAAATTGTGACAGTTGTCATCGTTTCAAATTTTTTAGTCCGATTACGGTGAATTTTACTAGTGATGCTTCAGTCTGATGAGCATGCTGACCTTTCCCGGTTCAAATGAAAAGTAGATTTCAGCTCCATGAAACCTCGAAAAATCTCATTCTCCTTCGTTCACCCTATATCTTTTTCACAAGAACGTAAAACTATATAAAATTAAAAAAGGATAAAGCATTCAACGTTGAACACTCTGAAATATATCATGCGTTAAACTCCCTTCATAACATCGTGGAGTTGATTGAATGCGTTTTTGGTCTACTTTTGAAGCCTTCTAAGTCAAATTATGTTTTCCTCCGAGTGATATCTTTTACAAGTTTGCGACTTCTGAAAGCTTAATTCAGGGCATAAAATCGAACCAGAAACACTGTATGTCACAAGACGCCTCTGACTTCTTCGCCGTAGGCTTTCTGCTAATCAGAGATCCGGTTCCTACGGCTCAGAGAGATTGTCCTATGAATCTGTTTTCCAATGTTGTTATTTAATCGCGTTGCCTTGGTGCTCACATAGGTGCGTGTATGTTTGTGAATGTGAATGTGAAGTAGGAATAGGAATGAGTGAGCGAGTGAGTACATGAGTGAACGAGTGTGTATGCAAGTGTATGTACGTGTATGTGTACGTGTGTGTGTCTCTGTGGATGTGAGAGTGTGTACACCAGCGTAGGGGTGGTTTTGCTAGTGTTCCTGCATCCATTATGCGTGGCGCCAGTCACATGTTTGCAAGTGGTCCATGACATCTTGATGAGCTTGACGCTTTCCCATAAATACGGGGCTGAATCCCACGTCGTTTGTGCCGGCGAGGGAACGAACAACCAAATGAAAGTTGTCAACTTTCTTCTAGCGCTCAGTGTCAATAGGGAAATGAAATACTATCGCGATATGAGCTATTCCGTTATGAGAGAGATTTTTCATATATGAAAGAACTAAACGTAAAACGACGGTTGAATTCTCCTTCAGAAGGTACAATTCAGCGTTTAACAGCAAGGGCTATCAGTGCAAGTGAAGAACAAATATGTGTTTTTTCTATGTTATTGTGGAAGCGTAAAATTACTAATCGACCTTTCTATCGGTGATTGCTAATTTGTGCCTGGAGATAATCTGTAGGTGAAATACGGAAAGTGATTTATTCACATAAACAGGAAGTAATATCGAGGTGTTTTTTCGGCTGGTTTCTAGATTTTTTTTGTACGATTCTATCTTCAATCCTACCTCTAGTCGGATACTGAAAGTCAAGTAGAAGAGCTTTGGTCGTAGTTGATCACCCTTAACATCATCTGCGGGAACAGTCGATGAAGCGCATGTGATATTAATGCGACATCCGAAATAGACGAAAGAAGAATTTTCTTTGTAAGACAAGAAAATTTTTATGGTGTTGAATCCACGTCGTCAAGGACTTAGCAAGTGATCGGTAGTTTCACTGTGTGGGTAGACCCGATGAAGTGGAGATTTCGACCATATAGGTTGCATTTATGGTCATTCCACTACCTCTTGAGATGTTCGTCACAAAACAGAATAAACAAGAGTAATATGATGGATGGGTAGATGAACACTGAAAGAACGTTAAGCTGATTGGAGTTATCCATGAATGAGTTTGATATAAAATTGATAGGAGTCCTTGGAGTTGGTTTGTTTTCGCTTCTCTATGTTATGTCAGCAAACGGACAACGTTAGAAAGAACTGAGTTCAATCAACTGTCACACCACGCACATTTTGGCAGTGATTTGTGTCTATGACAAAATTCATTCACTGCTTCGCTAGCAGTTCTGAACAACAGTGGCTACCTCTTGGTGTGAATACTGGCGCTGAGTGATGCCATCTGTCGATGTTTGTGTGGTTTTTCATTTCGCTGCTCGTGGTGACGACCTTTGTATGAATGAGTTGTGGCGCCACACGGGAACGACAGCCGGCAACCACCGTCGTTTTTTTTTCCAATTATTTACTCATGGATAATTCTCAAATGAGAGCGTTTTCAACGTTTCCTGTAATGCGTTGGAATAGAAGTCGTTTGAACACCAGTAGAAATTTTCGAGTTTCCCCTTCTCTGCCAACTACTCTAGCGTTCGTTACAATTGTTAGTCATTTTGCCATAGAGTGAAGAAAATCTCTATTGGAGGTTGTCAAGCGGATTAATGACCGCATCGACTTTTACAAATGAGAGGGAAGAGCTCATCTAGCCAACTAACATTCCATGCACTCATCTATTGACGATGATGGCAGCAGTCTATAACGACGACGATGTTGAGTAGTGACGAACGGGGAAGCGCTAGAGCAAAATGATGGGCGCTTCCGGCCGACATACGTGCTTTTATAATCTCCACGATGTGATGGAAAGCTGTTGAACAAAACAAGGACAGTGTTTACATCGACAGGAAAGTGTTTGATGTCTTCATTCCTGTCTATGTGCTTATTCTCGTATAAAAATAACACACAAAGTACTCGAAAATTGTACATGTACTTTCACAAAAGTATTATGCCTTGAGCTTAATGAAGGACTTGTAGTTGATTTCATGAGAAGACTTTTGGTCTAATATAAGTGCTACAATTGAATGGCATTTCAAGCGCTTTTCTTATCAATGCTTACGAAATTGGATATTTTAAAGAGAACTGGGCAGTAAGATGAAGCCGAATGTTTCAAATGGGATCTGGGCAGTAAGATGAAGCTGAATGTGCTAAGCTAGAGTGAGTAATAGGAACTCTCCAATTTCCGATGTATGGTCAGATTTGAATCCGAAAAAGTATCATTGGTAACCCAGAGTGTTCATTTGACGTTGGTATGCTTCGAACAAAATGATAAATATAAATAGAAACTGAGCGCTTACAGACGTAGTACCTCGATTATCTCTTTGAAGAGCTGGTCATATAGGTTTTAGTCGGATATCCGAATGCTTGCCGCATTTCGAATAATTTATTGAGCGGAACAATGTCTACTTTTATGACTGTGGTGTTGTTTGTAAGTGGATGGATGAGTAGTGTTGTTCAGTTACGTGACGCCGGTAATGAAATCATCACGGATTCTGCCGCTGCATGCGTGTTATCCACTTAAGTTAATCGACATTGAGCTAAGGTTGTTGAGGTAGCTGATCCCCTAGCTAAACTGAGAAGGTTTTGAACATATGATGCCGACTATATAACATAATCATGACTGATTCCATCGTTGTAAGCCACGTCTTGGGTTAACTGAATCCATCCCGGCTTTTAGGTTTCATGGTGAGCTTGTTGAACCGCAGATGAAGTCCGTGGAAAATTTCAAAAACTCTCGGTGTTGAACATCCCTGAGGGGTGCGCCATGCATTCGTCTTCGATTTTTAACTCCGTTTGAGGTGGTTGAATGCATATCTGGCCTTTACAATGAGTCGCGGTGGCGTGCCGTTGAACCGAGTCAGGGCTGCTTATCCTCCCAGGCAAGTTTGAGACCTGTTTGGTACCACGTTATCGACCCCGGAGGGATGGATGGCTTGGTGAGCTATGAGCGTGAGATCAAACCATTGACCTCGCGTGCGACGCAAACGACCCCTCATCACTGCGCCACGTGCGCTCTGGAAGATTTTAGCCGGGTGATAATTCTCAAGTGTTCTCGCAAACGCTGTTATTTTTTGAATGAATAGCTAATAAAGTTGATCATAGAGTTATCACATTTTTGTATATTGAGCTTGAAAATTAAAGAAAATACAATCACAGGCCAAGTTTTTTTTTTCGTTTATAGATTTTTCAGAGATCTTGATACTACTAATCTTTGCTCTTTCTTCCTATCTTCATTATTTTTTCATTTTAGTAACTTTTTTCTCCTTTTAAAGCTTTTACTAACGTCATATGACGTCATAAGGAGATATATTTCGTTGTAATTAGATATTGTTACAAAGTTTTGAATAGAAAATCGGACTATTATTTATTAGCGTATGCTCAGCAGTTATGTGAAAAAAACGGCTTTTACGGTAGCTAGAAAATTCAACATCATATCACGTTGAGTATAATAAGCTCGACATTTTCTCAAAAAGCAGCAGGGATTTGATGTTCTTGCAATATTTTGTCTCATTGGTCACTAATAGTAATATTCACGGCATAAAATCTTTTATGCATTGTTTGCATGACGCCATTGTTCCGTTTTCGAGACAGAATTAAGTGCGAATGCCTTTTTCTGAGTTCTGCTTTTTCAAAAGGCATCGTCTCGATTTCGATGTCATCATCGTCCCTTGTTGTTTTGAAAGGGAACTAAGTGATCATTCTTATGTTTGGTTTGGGTCATGGTAGTTATACGGGGGTGATGCTGTTAATGATGACGAGGCGACGGATTTTGTCGTCACAACAACTTCATCTATGATGATGGTAAGTGGTCTATTCGAGAGTTTTCTTCCTGGAAGCACACATTTCCTGGAAGAAGAGGATCGGTCACATGATGAATTCTCACGTTCGCACTTACTAATAACTTTGATTATTTCCATATTTTTTGAACAGATTTAAGATTAGTATCAGTAGACGGAGTTCGTAAATTCAATCCGAATTTTTGAATACTTTTTTTTGCTACTGTGTTTTTTTTGCATTATTCTTCAAAATTGACAAAATATTCTTTGCTGATTGCTTTGTTTTGTTCTCGACGAGAAGTGGGAGCAATCAAAAATATGGCTTCAGTAGTGACTTAGTAGTGTTGTTTTTCATCTTTACAGCACTAAGAGTATGACTCTGAAATGTTCGCAATTCAGCTAGACTTCTAATTTTGAAAAAAGAAACTTAAAATTGTCATTTTATTCCCTATGCCACTACTTTGTTTGTCTGATGATGATAAATGACGTCATTGTGGAATTCGTATCCATGACGGCATTAGGAAGTACACAGTCACCGACGGGCCGGTTGTTTGGCCGAGTGGCGGTTGACTGGCTTTGTGACTAGAGCTATTTGCTGTGTGACAACGAGGTGGTTTGTGTAGATTGAGTGTCGGCACTTGCAATGCATCTCAAGCTTCGTGGACAGTCAACTAAACCAATCCCAGTGGTTTAGTGGTAGTAGTACTGGTAGTTGCACAATGATTGCCAACTCTGCACTCGCCATTGACACTGAGAGATAGCATCCGACACGTATCGGAAAGGTTTGCCATTGTGCCGTTTGACGACGATCGACCAGTCAGGGAGAGGGAAAATGAAATTTCATTTTTTTTTACCAAAACTCCTAGAAACGCTAAGTTGATGTGCTGCTTATGTGACGATCAGAACGATTGAAGATGAGCAAGGGGCATAGGGTTTGGAAACCGCAGAAAGAACGAAGATGGGGAACAAATGAGAGTAGTTAGCAAACGTTTAGCTACATGTCAACTAATTTATAAGTAGATCGCTATTGACGGAATCAGTTTTGTTCTACCACTGAATAGCGGTTATTCGACGTTAAATAATCTTTTTCAGTAATGGAAATTGATGTAGTGAAGCTTTTGAGCTTTGTGTTCTTTTTCTCTTGAATTTTCTTTAATTCAGCTGATTTTCTTGACAGTCTATACACCACTGTAATATTTTGGCGTCGCCATAACTTTTAGATAAAAATGCATGGACCAGATTTTTGTAGCTTTCACAGGTTTTGGACATTCATTTTAGTGATTTCTCTTACTATTTGATATAAGGTCGCATTTATAAAATAGTGACACGGCTGTACAACTGCGCTGTCTAATCGGATATCCTTTTTTTTTGGAGTTACAATACTTCTATTTTCATTGTTTTCTTTGCGCAACTGGATCCGCTGTAAGGTCGATGCCGTAGTTTATTCGTATTGTCTAGGGTAACCGATGCCCGAAGCTACTCAATGTATTTAAGTGTTTTGACATTAACAGCTAACTCGTAAAATGAAGTTTCTCCTTGAATTTTCTTCAGAATTTCCAATTTAAATCTTATGAATAACCAAATTTAAGTATGTCTCGTTTTTTTTCAACAACATATGTCTTACAATTTTTGAAGAGAATCCTACGTATCTGTGTCATCTTCACCCAAACTCCATTTACAAAATCTTATGATTTAGTTTCTTAAGAAGTCACGTTCATGAATCTATGAATATATATATATTATATATATATACAAATATATATGTATATCTGTCTATATATAAATTTTTCACTTTTTTCAGACGCAATTATCAATGGTGTTTCGGGTTCCCATCAATCAACGGCTGGCGTGCAGTCGGCGTCGACTTCAGGAGGAGCAACTCCAACTACTTCGGTAATACGAGGTGGACGAAACAATCTTGAACCAGGAGAGATCCCCGTCATGAAAAGGTATCTTTAGAGTACATATGTCTATGCAAATTTGTGCGAGTGACGCAATGGTTAAGATATTCTGCGACAGACACATAGTCGTTGGTTTGATCCCCATCCTAGGCTCACCAACTTGCTCATTTCTCCGGATCGGCAAATCAGTATTAGAATTGTCTGGAAGGATAGTAGCACTAACTTGATATATCGAAAGGGAATCGCCAATTATGGTGTCGAGCAGATAGCCATTTTCTCACCATTGATATGTTTGATAAGGTCGAATGCATGGTTCATCAATTAGGGATTGATCAACCGAGAGCTTTATCTTCTGTCAATTTATGTATCGTACCTATCTATATAATGCATAATTTATACTTTTATGAGGAAAGATACGGAATTAAATTCAGTTACTTTCAGTGGATACTAAAGAAATGTTAGTTGTTCATATAAAGTTTGAGAGAACTTCTCTGTAAAGAATGGTAATGCTCTGAAGGACGATGTTAGTGACTGACACCTCGTATAAGAAGGGTCATCAATTTTTTTCCAGGAGAATGCTCAATTTTGAATTAGTCTTCTTTTTCGCGTAGTTTTTCGGCACACTATCGATGCTAACGGATCACTTTTTTGAAAGAAACAGCTCATTGAGGAAGCTACACAGAACAATTTTTTAGTGATGATGTTTCTGCGTTTTTAAATAGATACCTGGTTACATGGACGGATTGTCGTCACGAATCAGTGGGATTTATCTTTATATACATATATGTATGTGTATATATATATGTATATGTATATATATATATATATATATATATATATATAAATTTTTTCATTTGTTTTCTTTCCACCACGATCATCTTTCATGATGATAGTCTGCTATCGAGAAGATGACGTTTCCGAGTACCCTTCTGTGATAGTGAACCTCTTTCCACATCTTCTTATAGATCTGCTTGTAAGCCATGAATTTATGAAAAGCACATACTTGCCCATCTTGTACAACGTCATCCCATAGGACACTCAGTCACGCAGTACATCTGTGGCGTTTTATTCGTTAATATTTACGAGAATACCTCAGTTGTCCATCACCATGAACCATTTGAGCTCTGCCGAACCCTTGAAAACATTTTGCCGTTGAAGAAATCCTAGGTGCTCCGAACCGAATGGTTTCGATGGGGGCGTTTTCTCTAGATGAGTTATCCGCTTTTCTGTATGATTATCGAGATATATCTTACTTCGGGAGGCAGAGAACTATATCTGTTCAATAGAATGGGACAACTGGCTTGATAAAAGATTTCAATGAATTTCGAATCTTTATTAGAAGATTTCTCACAGAGGATCATGTGAAGCAAGGACAACTGATTTTTTGAAAAATTAGCCAACAAACTCAGTGATGCGTGTGCAGGGAAATACTTCTTTGAATGCTTTTCTTTCTTTTTCATAATATCTATTACAGTACCTCGTTTGCCAAGACGTTGAACTCAATGAATAGAAGCATGTTGGACGCAGCCATGTTACAGCTGTTGGCCACACAGATGATGAGCCAACAGCAAGCGACAGCAGCTGGAACAATGGCCGCGAAAATGAATGGGTACTGTCACTTACCGAAAAATCATAAATAACGTAATAGTAATTTTTGTATTGAGAGCACGACGCTTCATGTTGGATCTTTTGAAGATAAAAAATTGACCCATACGTTAGTACAATGTGTATACTATAGCGTACGTCCACCACCTAGAAAACGCCTAGAAGCACCGGCCATTGACCCCTCTTCGGTCCTAAAATTTTCTTCTACTTCTTTCAATTCAGAAAGTGAAGAATAAAACGAATTTCAAAAAACCCAGTGTGTTTTAACTTCTCCAGGTTTTGCAGAAAATACACACTGAAAATACACACTGGTACAAATAGATATCGCGCACCCTATTGAGCCGTATGTTATGGGTTAAAGAACCTCTTATTGTGTCTATAGGCCAGCTGTTTCAACCACTACCAAGCTACAGTGTCGTTTGTACAACTTAACGAAGAAAATGGCATTTTGCAAAATCTGAAAATTGTCCTGTTTGAATTTCCTTTTTATTTGATAGAGTCAAATGTCTTCTTACGCAAATTCTCATCTATGCACATCAAATCGCCAGTTTAGGCATATCAATAACAAAACGGCAGCGAAGAAAGACGCGCCTCATTTGGCACTTGACCTTTCTGCTAAGGCAAGAGCGGAACCGGGTGTGTTGCTACTGAAGGGAATTGTTGACTAGAGTCATGTTTTCGAATAAATTCCGACTATCCTCATGAAAGTCTTTTCCTTGAAGGTCCTTCATCTGACGGTACTGAGACGCGCAGCAGTGCCACTCCATCCGAAGGCGTTGGTGAAACGGGAAAGAAACGACCTCCGGCCACCGAGTCGCAGGCTAGAATACCGCTGTCTTTAGGGTGAGTTCAGTGTGTAATACAGTATAAGACGAATGTGTATTGATCCAAGAGATCCTCTAAGCGGCGTTTTTACGATTTTTCGTTGTCATGGACTTCATTCGTCATCATTTAGTCGATATTTAAGTGAGCTTGGATAGTTCCGGGACGACGAAACTAGTGAATATTGACAGTTATTGTTGTTTTCTGTTCTGAAAATATCTGTTAAATAACTAATTACATCATTTCTCATTTGAGATGGCGACGTCAAACGTGCATCCGATCGATAGCTGCATCTGGAGTTCGTGGTGATGTCGTCTACTATGCCCCATGTGGAAAGAAGCTGAGCACCTACGCCGAAGTGTTAAGAGTGAGTTTTTCCAGAAGTATTCTACGCTCTTCCCGCTTACATAGTTAAGCTTTTCAACTTTCTTGTTGAAATGTGTTTTTTTTTCATTAAAGGTATCGTTTACAGTATCTGATGAAACACCCGTGTAATTCGATCTCTCGGGATAACTTCTCATTTAGCAGTAAGTTGATAGTCGGAGAGTTTTTATGGCCGAAAGAACTGGAAAACGGCGAGAAGGTGAATATTGTATTGTGATTCTATTCTATATGGTTTCGATTGAAGCTATACATTTCAGGTGGTAGTAAAAATGACCGAGGAAGCTGTTGCTGTTGAGGTGAATCGCTTGGTCTCCTTGAAACCACCACCTCGAAACGGTGAACGAAAACATCGTGAAAAGCCACCAGTAGTACCGCCGCCCGAAGGCCGCACTACTCCTGAAGAGGTACTGAAAGTGTTTGCTTTCCGTTTATCAGAACACATTTTGCTGAAGTATTAGCCGTGCATCCGAAAGGTTTAAATGATCGTGGACATGGACTTTTCCTAATGAGCTGAGTTTCCATAATATGTGGGTTGATATTACCAGTTTTGATCAAGTGTTCCACTGGAAACGTTCTAGAGTATTCTTTTGCGTCAACAGCTTTTTTTCACATGAACTTAAAATCTTCATTCAGAATCCTTTTTTCTGCAATGCCACCCATTTGCCGATCTTTTCGACTTTTTTCAAGTAGATCTTGATTAGTTCGAATGATTTTGTGTTTCACCGTAGGGCTTTGAGCATAACTTTCAGTGCTACGTTTGATGACGGATCAAGACCCCATGATATACTTTTTATCAACTTCTTGATCCCGGTCTTATTTAATTCATTTCGAATTCCAGTCCCATAATGAGCATCATACCGAAGTCGACGAATCGCCATTAGAGGTGTATGACGACGAAGACAAAATCAAGTGGAGTCGTGAGCCTATCGATGATCTCTTACTAACAGAAATTAGGGTCAGCCTTCATATTTTCAATCCATATTGTAGCTAGTATTATTTTTACTTACTCTTCGGGTTAAGCAGCTTGCATTTTACGATATAAAATCCTCAATTTTTTCCTTACAGCCGGTGCCAGATTTACCACGGGTTGAAAATCTACGCCTAAATGGACTTGGTTTTGCTGATGCTCTCATGGTCTGTGAATTTGTGCATAATTTTGCACATGTATTGGAAATAGGTGGGTAAATTTAACCAAGCATCGGTTCTTCTCTCATGTTTCAATAAATCGGAAGCAGTCAATATGACACTACTAGTGTTTTATAAGAGATTCTTCTTGTTTAAGCAAGCATAAATTACTTGTGCTTCTTACAAATAATTTTTTTTACTCTTTTGCATTCTGGTTTTATCAAATTAGTCAAATAAAAAAATCAAAAGTTAAATGGCAAAGCGTGTTATCCCATTTCTTTCGTTTTTCTGTTAAAACCTCATCTGGCTGCCCATTAATTTTTCAAATTCTTATTAGTATTCTAACTTCTTCATGAGTTTGAACTTTTCTATGGAAATCTTTTTAGATTCGTCTTCCATTCCGTCTTTGAGCGGATTGTGTGCGGGTCTTGTCGGTGACGTTGAACACTTTGACAAAGTTCACAAACTGGCACTTTCTTTATTCCGGCTTGCTCTGGAATATCCTGGATTACCTAATGGTGGAAAGCGGTTTGTTTTGTGGGCTTTCGGAATTTTGAAAATGAATTAGGTATCTGGCAGTTGTTCAACTCTTACTGACTCCTTATTAATTTTCCATACCGGGGTTGGATGTGAAATACAGCCACAAGAATGCTGAGATAGGAGCAAAACTTGAAACCTGAGGTGACTCCGATCCCGCGATTGACCTTTCCAGGGTCTTACCTGTTAACCACTACACAACCGAGATCCTTTTGTTCCTTATTCCTGGCCATGTCTTGACCATATTGGTTGAAATCGGTAATCAATCGTCGACGAGAGTGATGGGGGGGGGGGGGGGGGGAGGGAGGGAGGGAGGGAAACAGGCCAGCGACTAATCCAGTAAAGTTGAAGCTATATGCATAATGACAATGTATATGACAAATTTGGGAGATGAGGAGAGGCCACTGATATCATTGCTTTGTAGATTATTAGGCAATATGGTAATAAGTGTAGAAATAATTATAGCGAGTTAAAGAATCCCTGAAACTTGTGTATTTTGAAAATTATTAGAAATGTTTTATTATTATCAGTTATGCGCAAAAGTAATTCCTATCGACAGGTTTCAAAAGGGATTGCTCAGTAGGCAAAGTTGAATATTTTCTGCAATAATTCTGATTCCACATACATCACTATCTAGGTAATGTGAAGGTTTCTGGCTGTACAACATACGCCTTTTGTTCGAGTGCCATCTCTTTACTTTTGCTCGATATCCTAACTGTCCTACTTTTAGCTTCTTAGTTTATCCTAGCTTTGTTCCCAATTCTTAGCTTATCAACGATAAAAAGTTTGAATTCCAAAAAAAAGAATGTCTAAAAAACGAGGTTGGTACGCCAGGGCCAAACACTGGTGTTTTGAAGGTTTCGCCCTCCTCGTCACCCCCGCCCAACATTAAGCCCTGCATTGTAGCAAGGAGGGAGGCGCATGTGGTGATGGCATAGTGTACAATGACACTGGTCCAGCACCACTTTTCAGTCGATGGATTTCGGCTGTTAGATCAAAATTGATTCATAAGAATTTAGGTAAATTCAATCCATTTAGTTTGAATTCTCCTTACTAACCTAAGGAAATCTATAATCTTCTCAAGAATTTCACTTTTATAATCATTTATCGCTCACATTACATACTTGTCTGAGATTTTCATGATTGTTCAACTTTCAGGAGTCGTACTCGACTCGGTCAAACCGTGTCCGAACTCGGCGTCACTGAACAGAACTATTCAGAATTGATGCGAATGTTCTTGTCTTCAAGGGATTCGCATGCAGAGAAGGTATCGATAATCGCCATCTCACTCAATTCTAGTTCAGCTTATAATCAAGTAGCAAATCGGTGTACGGTATCCAATCAATTTGGTTCTTGGCAGCATTTGCATTGGTGCATTTAATCACATCAAAAACAAGAAACAAACCTTCAATTTACTCACTATACCCTTTTTGTTATCTCTGACTTCATTTTATTTGTCGCAGTCTGTACCGAAGATTTCTTCTTGCTTTAAGTTATTTCATCTACATCACGACAAAGCAGATCCTGTAGAGGAGATGAAACTGTATTACTGAATTAATAAATGGTCGTAACAAGGAAGATCACTTTAGCGAAATCGTCGTTTTATTTTTTGAATCTTTTCGATAGTTTCTGTCTAATTTTTCTTTTGCTTAGGATAGAATAGTGAGTAATCTAGTATATTAAACCGGTTCCTGAAAGTAAGCCTAAGAAAACACTAAGCAAAACCTTCAAGGATTCTACAAGCTTTCAATAAGTATTTTAGTATTGACTTTGTATCCAGCTTTAAATTTCCATGTTTTTTGGTATCAGATACAATGGGCTGAACTGAGCAATGATTTTTTGCAGTTGTCTCATCTGTTGATCACTCGTAACTTCAATGAACTAGCCGGCGAAGAGAAAGCGGCCATAATGGCGTTCCTCTGCAACGAACTCCTTTGCTGTCCGAATATCGTGAAAGAAATTGATCGAAATCTTGAAGAAGTCGGACGACTAAAAGGCGATCGATGGATGCGAGATGGAAAAGTGAGAATTTCTAGACTAAATTTTCATATGGACGGAAATCTTGCCTGTGTTGTGGATTTCGCGAAATTTGAGTAGCTGTAGAAATCGGAGAGAGTGATAGGTTCTCAGCTCTTTTCCTTTGACTTAAAGGAGGACACGAGAGCTTGTCGGTATATGGTACAATATGGACATCTGGACGGGCAGTAGACATTCTTAATCGTCCCTCTTTGAGTAATCTAATTCCAGGCTCGAGCGCTCCGAGTCGTTCAGCGTAAGAAGCAGAAGGCGGAACGCGGCATAATGCAACCCGCTGATGCTGACGGTCAGACTCACGACGAACGACCACCGTCAAGAAATTCTGAAGCGTCTGATACCAGTCGACCAGCCACACCCATCCCGACTACTAGAGACCGACGACTCACACCTGGTCTTGGACAATGCGAAATTCTAACCGAAGAGGTTATCTTGTTTGACAATTTTGCTTACATCAACTTCTCCTTTTTTATCAAATATATCAAATATTATAATTGATCTCTTTGCAATACGAACTGAAATTGTAGATTTTTTCCAAAAATCCTTTAGAGCCTGCAGGAGGGGTTCAAGGATAATCCTTGTACTCAATTTTGTGGAATATTGCCCAAATTATTGATTAATAAGACTTGTCTCAATTATTATAGATCTTATCAATCATTTAAGGAGGAGAATATGACACCCGACCAATTAGAGGTGCTCATTGACTCGCTAAATTCGGAGGCTGAACATCTCAAGGAGAAAATCAACGAGTTATCGATGAAAGTACGCAGTTTTCCTCTGGGATGTGATCGATATCACCGGTGAGTAAGAGGCCTATTCGCTTAGTCCGTTTCTACTACGCAAACCTATAAGCTCATCGTCTATGTTTTCTTAATGATATTCATGTAACTGACGCTGTTTCTCATCTGCGCCACGATCGAGTTCGGAGACGTTTTAAGTAGCCACTAACAAAGATCCATGATAGACTCATGTCTATAGCTTCCACTTAACAAATTGGTCGATGCAAAGCCAGCCGGCTTTGTGAAGCTCGATATGACATCCTAGATAAAGTCCACTACATGTGCACTTCATATTTTCAGTTTAACCTTTCGTTAGTATCATTCCAATCTCCTAAGCACCTCGAAATTATCCTTGTAATGAGGAGAAATCTTGCTCTGCAGATGTTTTTACTTGGTTTATTGCTACTGAAGCGTTTTGCGCGCAGATTTATTGCTTCCGTTATTACTAGATAATTACTGTTGTTGTTGTTTTACAGGCAGTACTGGCAAATCCCTGGTGTGCCATCAGTGTTAGTCGAATCCATCGAGAGTTCTGGTGTGTCAAATCCGGCGTGTAACACAGACGATACATGCTCGAAAGATCCGTCCGATCTCACAGGTCGGTTCAGCCACCTCTTCCCTATCAAACCACCTTTTCGCAACGTCTACGGCGATAGCCACGTTGTGGTTTGATATAATTATGCTGATTATCACTATATCTACGATCTTGATCCATTCTCGACCTTTTTTGTTGCTTGTTTTTTCAAGCAGTTGCTCTTCAAATGAGTCTCTCTTAAGAAAAAACTCATATCTATGGATACGCTCCACCTCTTCTGTTCCGATAGGTTGATGTGTGGTTCTGTACAGTGGTTTTCTTATAATTATGATTAAAGTAATCATACTAACCCTGATTTCAGGCGGTGAGATTTTTTCGTAACATTAGTGGTGGCCAAAATTTCAGGTTGTCTTACGGTACTCTTTTCAGAAACAGAAGAAGACATAGTTTTTTCTAAATTTTTGTGAGAAACGGTGTTAAAGCTTCGTTGGATTAGATCATATTGTCGAAAGATAGCCATCAGTGGAAATCCATGAGTAATAAAGCCCATCCTGAAAGCTTATAGATCTCTGTTGGAATTTTCATACTTTAGAGAAATGAAACAAAGGTCATACCTCAATATGAAGACATTGCACTTTACGAAGATCATGTTCTGTTCAAGTGTTGAAAATTGCTCTTCCAGCGCCGTCGTTTGTTCATCCGGATGTTTTTGCATGCGTTGAGGACCTTGTTGATGACGTCGTGACTGGTCGTTCGCACACCGATCGGCGTAAGCGCAAGCGTTTCCGACGTATGGACAATCCGTACAAACGAGGGTGGTGGGCGGTGGATACGAGGTGAGCTATAGAGTTCCTACATCAATTTGCTACTCTCAAAAAAATGGTTCGTTCTTGATCACACTACCTTCTTCAGTGCTTCTGTGCCACGTTTAGATTTGCGGGTCTTTACCAATTTCGAGTTCAGTTTCATATCTCCTCTCCGACTAGTCTGTTAAACCATCGCACGAATCTTCTTAGTTACATGGTAGCGAAATCTTGCGATTTACCACGAGCTTCTTATATTTGAGAAGTGGAAAGACCTAGTAGGAAAAATCGCTCTCGATCAGAACTGATCACGTCGATAAAAGGAGAACATGGCGATCTAAAAATCGCATTTAAACCAATAAGTTGATTTTGTTCTATCATAATTGTGATTTAAAGACGAAATGCAGTAAAGGACATGTGATGTGCGGGATAAGTCATTTTAATTTTTAACTATTTCAATTTCGGACTGAATATGGAAGAGAGAAGTACGAGCCGGATGTGATATTGAATTAGAGTGAACATCAAATTAAACATAGGAAACTTAGATTCGTTCGCAAATAAAAGATGAAATGTGGAGCGATCTGTATTGATTTATGCCGTAAGAACGCACCAAGATCCACTGCCTTCATTAATTTCTATCCTTGTCCTAAGCATTGTTTCTCTGAGGCCTATCGATGTATTACATCCAATATTGTGGAGTGATATTTTAAACCTTCAACCCTTAGATTGCTGATGTTCGAAAGTATTTCAAATCACTCTACATTATTAGATTTACGATTATGACGTCATACCACCGTTAGAAGAGCGAATGAATGAAGAGTTCTTGTTAAAATACCACGTAGTTGTTTTGTTCTGCCAGACAAGTTCATTACGATTTCGTCAACTTTAGAGGGAATGGGGCATCAACTGATCACGGCTCAGAACAGAATCAGCGAGCAGATGTGCTCTGCATTACACATATCACCATTGCACTTCACTCACCAAAACTTATTCTGTGTAGACAATATTCATGAGATTTCAGGTATCATATGGATAACCATGCTAACCTTATCAACAGTGTATTTCAGAGAAGCGTTGGAGTCTGTCCGCAGTAGCCTTCATGGACGTGGAATTCGTGAACGTATTTTACATCGACTTTTATGCAAGTCATGGTTCCTCAAGGATGTCAAGCTTGGCAGAGGTGAGTGAATGAGAAAATGTGTAAAGTGGACGATTTTTTAAGTAAAAGCCAAGCAACTAAGAGGTAATCATCGTGTAGATTCATAAAAGTAGAATGTGTGTATAGACAGCTTATAAATGTTTTTCTCTAGTCCAAAAGACTGTGGTGATCTTTGAATTTTCAGGAGTATGATTTTGTGGGCATTAGTATTAGGGAATGATCCAATGGACTGAATTTTTGATAGTTCTGATAACCGGTAGTAGTGTCTTACTAAATACGACGTTCATCTGCCACTATTGGAAGGGCTCTGTCAACAGAGATTACAGCAACATCATGGGGAGTAATACGAAGGTTGCTAATTTATTCATGCATATTGTAGTTGTCCTGGAGAAGATTGGTGATGAAGTAGATTGGAAAGAGGTGACAGAACGCAATCGAAACGCCGTACATCGACAACTTGACGAATTGACAGCGAGAATCACCACTGCTAAAATCTTCATAAAAGGTTGAGTTTCTTGTTTTTCTTTATTTTTCATTTTTTTCAATAAAATCAGATTTTCAAGGTGCCACAAGTGCTCATCTCCGAGGTGGCAGTGGTTCGGATAAGTCGCTCGCAGCTCTGAAGGCCAGAATTCTGAGCTGTGAACGAGCAGTCAGTCGCAACTACCTGCGACCAAGCTTCTTCGTTGGGTAAGCTTAGTTCTCCTCTATTCTATCGATTTTTGTTACAATCTAATCTACTTTTATGGTAATTCCTTCGTTGTTTAAAGGACAGGTGCTAAATGGGACTATTTTCGCATCATTTAAAGTCTTACCGTAGCAGAATTAGTTATTGACTCATAGTGATGGAAATTATATATACTACTTATTTGGTATAAAATGCTCTTTGTCTTTGTTTTTTGGTTTTATGAATGAATTTTTAGAGATAAAAAGTGCTTAGCACACTCACTGGAAATGGAAAGCATGACACGTAAAAAAGATTCGCTCAATGCGGAAGACGAGGATGAACGAGATGATGAAGACGCAACGGAGGAATCGGAAAAGGATGATTTAGATAGACGTGAAATGATCGAACGATGGCGATCTTACGTAGAGTCTGCCGAAACGCCAGCTGAACTATCGCTTGCTGTGCAGGTACGATTGCAGAATAATGACAGCCGGCTGGATAGGAAATAACGAATGAGAAAGAAACGAAGAAAAATAACAGTGGGAAAGGAGTTGAGAAGTGATCTCATCGAGTAGCGCAGAGGTTATTGAATGCATTTCTGACCAATGCCGTGATTTTCGCGGGCCTACGATTTTATCCAATCAGGCTTTCTATCGTTCGAGGCGGAAGAAAGGTGGTAGTCAATTAGAATGTTGAGTTAAGAGAGGAGAATAAGAGTAAGAAAAGAGTATAAGAGAAAATAAGAGTGTAGCTGGAATGTTACTTTGATAATACCAGCGAGACCTACGATACCCTGAACTGCACACGTGGTCATTGGTTCGAAATGCGTACGAGTTAACCAAAATCGCCATTCATGGTAGACATTGTCTTCCTCAATTCAAAGGCAGCCAATATGCACTGGTTGTCGCTTTTCTCTGTGAATAGAAGGGTTTGCCATCACAGGTAGAAGAACATCAACATCTTCCATGTTCTTTGTTGAAGCAGATTCTGTAAGAGTATTAGAACGAGAGGACATGATTAATCCTTTCGCGACTATGTGTACGCTGTTTTCAACATACGGCCCTTGATTTGACGTTCCAAGTTCAATTGCTTAAAGCCCTTTGAGCCGTTTTCAAGCTTTCTTCTCATCTAATGAATCAAGGAATAGAAAAACGATCTTTAGTAAAAAAATGTTTACCGCTCAACAACTGATTACCAGTTACTATATCAATGTGTTAATCAGCCAAGCTTGATTGATGGTCGTGAAAGAGTTAATTCTCATCTTATGGTGAAATTGTAATAGCTTGTTTTGAATGTTTTGAGGTTTCGACTCTGCATGAACTGAATTTTTGAGTATGTACCATCGATTAAGGCACCAGTAGGATGTGCAGCATCCGCATAATAAAAATTTTTGCGTCCCATAAACAGAGTTTGTAAATCTCTAGCACTTAAGGAACTATGGGAATTCATAAGTAGTGCTACCGATCTAACTACCATTTTCGCTGTTGTTCAACTCTTTCACTCAGCTTTTCTTTGGTTTCTTCTGAGGCGGATTTTATTCGTTCATTTATAGATGCTAAACTCATCCATAGCTTGGGAAACGGTGGCGATTCTACGTCTTTGTCAAATCTGTCATAAGCGATGTGACGAACCGTCGACGACGTTGAAGTGTACCGCATGCCGACTCAACTACCATTTGGGTTGCTGTAAGGTCAGTCAATCAGTCAGATATCCGTTCAGATGTGCGCAGTTTCGAAGCTCTTGCTGAGCAATAGAATTTCAAATAGAAGAGACAGCATGTATTCCATTCAGTGTGCTTTTTTTTCGAACACTTGTTTTGCCACGAAAACTTTATATGCCATATTTACTGTATTCAGTCGAAGCTTCTTCAGCACAGATGTTGTGTCCCCTACGTGATTCATGAAGTGCAGAAATTTGATCGCCTACATATAATCGTTAACACAAACATTTTTCGATGAGTTTTCAATGCCTGCTGCGCGCACAATAATTTGTGCGTAGGCACTTATGATAAAAAATTTTTCACTACATATGATGACGTCAGCTCCTATTAGTGAGGTACATTTTTATTAGGCTCTTTGTTGAAGAAATTCTATCTTTATTGGTTCATCCATTGCGTATCACTCGAAGAAATTTCTCGGCTGCAATGTTACTTTTCTTGATAGTTTGACTTTTTCTATAGACAATAGATCTTTTTCTTTCTTGAAAGAAAAGCTGCAGTTGGTAGGTTTATGAGAAAAGCTTCCATTTTGTTGTATAAAAATGGAATGGAATATAATAATAATTGAAGACAAACTGTATGATAGTCATAAGAATTGAAATTGTAATTTACAAACGTAAAAGTGTCATTGAGGACATCATTTACGACAAAAATTTATTTGAGAGCGATTTTGAAATTGATGGAATCCTTATTTTTTGATTGCATCGGCGTCGACGCGGTTCTGTAAGAAACTTTAGTGCCTTTGTTTAACCTGTATTTCATCAACACAAGTTAAGAAACAAAGAGAAATGTGCATGGGAGGAGTGCCCAAGTGTACTGTAGGAAGGATTCAACATCCCTGCTTACTTTGTTGACAGCCATTTACTTCATTCTTGTCTTAGTTTTACCATTACACACTAAATCACTAGCATTTTACTTTTGGATTATTTCAGTATTTTGATTGACACTAATAATTCTCAACTTCAAACTGTTTAGTCACCACAATCTCGTGAATGGTTCTGTCCGGCGTGTGTGGAAGTGTCAACTCAAGTACCCACCTGTCTTGTCTGCTCCCGCCAGCACGATTACTTGGCGACGTGCAGGTTTCTATAAGCATTCTTTTTATCTATAAAGTTATTCCTTCTTTTCATTTCTATAGATCTTCAAATGATTCATAACAATGTACACCTGAGATCCCGTAATGAAACTTATATAAAAATTCTCTCATTTAAGCATTTGTATCTATGAACTTACTTTTATCCTCTTCGATATCTTAAAGTCTTTATGGCGCACTTTAACAATTACATTTTATTATAAATTGCTTAGTCTAAATGATATATATAGGTTGTATCTTTCGTATTGAAATAGTAAGCATACTAAGAAAATTTTACTACACACTTTGTATTTTTCTTTTTTGTTTATCTACTCTTCCAGAAAATGCTATCATTTCTTCCACATTGACTGCGTAGGTGATGCCTCCTTCGAATCCTACAAAGACTTCATGTGCCGGGGTTGCGATCCGAAGGTGAACCGATTGGTATTAAATATCAATCCGTTGTCTAATGTTATTGTTCTAATCAATCGACTTATCAGGCTATTATTTCCAAATTTTTTTTTGTTTATCTCAAACATTTTATCCCTGAAATACTGTTTAGTTATTTGAACGACGAGTGATTGCTTACGGAGAAAGTGACGACAATGTTGAAGCAGACGATACTGCCGACGCGACTGAGCATCACCATCATGTTCATCAAAACGGACAACACCCATCACATGGACGAGAAGCGAAGAAACCGGTAAAACGAAAGGCCGAAGCACCTCCACCAATCGTTTTTCCGATGGAAATGAACGCGGATCTGTGCAGGTATATCGTCCGTGATTGTCGCTAATTGCCTTCTATCTCTCTTTCAATCTAAGTTCAAGCAGACATTAGTCGATTTATTTCGATGAGGGAAATCCAAAATTATCATGCGTGCTTTATTACTTCTTGAACTCGTTTCTTTCTGTGGCTACTGTCATCCAAAGACCTGCTCGAGATTGATTGTGATTTTACTGCAGCATGAGAACTCATCGTCTTTTCTGCTCACTAATATTATAGATACTAAAAAATCGTGGTTTTTCCTGGAGCGCCAACTTTATCATGCTCGGAATTTTCTCGGATTCCATCACATGTGGTTGCTGGCTCTTATGGATTGTAAGAGGACTTAAGTACCCCTTACGATTGGGATTTCTGGGCCTAGTTGATCGGCCTACATGAGGCGTAAAACCTTTTCTAGAGACTGGGAAAAGTAACTGCAAAAAGCAAAAACTTTCGGTGTTGACGGAGCCTTCTCTAATGAATGCGCTCTGTATTTAACGTCTACAAACATCGTAGAGGTTTTTATTTGCACATTTGCCCTGCACTGTGATTCACGCGCGCCTAACGATGTGACCAATCAGTGATAACGGATGATTGTTGATTGTAGCAAAATACCCAAAGCTTAGCTGAGCGGAAGGCCAAGCAAGGTTTTTGGCTATGCAGTAAATAGTATGTGATTCCGTAAAGAGAGGGAGGGGCAAGCACTAGCAAAGCTCACTCAAAGTCCCGATTTTTGATTATTGCTCGTTTCCTTGTTTTTGTATTTACCATCATAGCTTTTCATGAAAAAGGAGTAGGCGGTAAGTAAGAAAGTTGGAGCATTAGCAAGTCAGTATTTTAACCATCCCAGACAGATGTTGTAACGGAGGGATGAAAGGCTCAATAAACTCTTGGTTCTGGAACGAACCAGTGATTACGTGAATGTTGCAAGCTATTTTTAGTACTGCTGTGCACACATCTTTGTATAATAATGTTTATGTATACTCTCAATTCTCAGTGGTATTCTCCTCTGAACGGTGTTTTGGTTTTTCAGAGCGATGTTAGACGAACTGGAATGTCAACCGGGTGTTGGTCCGTTTCTGGAGCCAGTCGATTTGGATCTCGTCCCTGGCTATCGTGAGACAATTGCGAATCCCATTGATATAGCGTCAATCAGAAACCGAGTAGATGCAATGTGGTGAGCGGCATCATCGATCTCTTAGTCTTATTATTTTATTAAAATTGTCTTATTGAAAAGTCTATTCACTACTCGGATGTAAATTTTCTGTAATAAAGTTTACGAAATATTTGTAGCTATGAAACGCCGGAAGATTTTGCTGCCGATATGGAATTAATGTTCAGTAATTGTCGTACTTTCAATGAGGATGACTCTCCTGTTGGAATTGCCGGTGAGTCGATTCACTTTCCTTTTCATCTTTCTTATCCCTTAATTTCAAAAAATTTTATTGAGTCATTCATATTCTCATCTAAGCTTTTTGATACTTAATTCCGCCATTTGATATGGCACCAGATATGCCAAAAACTTTCATTTTCAACCATGCTTCATGACAAAAGGTCGTGAACAGGATTTATCCTCATTACATGATTCTGTGCTGATTAGTATGGTCCATCCCTTGAAAGATACTGAAGATTTTATGTTTTTGGTATTAGAGAACTTTCTTGACTATTCTCGGCAAGAACTTGGCAATCGGCGGGAGCGCCGCTATAGGCGATCAAATAAAATGATTTCCGTTTTGACAGTGTTTTTTTTCTTTTTTTTTTGCTGTGCACATCCCAGTACATCTAGCATTCAGTCATTTTCTTTTCGTCTTCTTCCAAAACTTCGTAGAGTACTGGTTGAGCGCGTCTTCTTCCAATCTCTACGGTAGTCCAGGTGTGGGGTTCTATAGAAAATTCGTTGTTAACTGCCGGAGATTTCACGGGGTGAGCTTCGGCCCCAGCACGCTGCAACCAGCATCACAACCACTATGCCACTAGCCCTCGCCAATTTGTCCCGGATTCTCTAGATAAAGATTATCTGTAGTCTCAAAACATATGCCCAGCCTTTCATAAGACTTTGTTATGGCATTTATATAATTCTAGACACGTGCTTCGTCCTTACAGCCTCAACTGAGTTGCAGAGTGCCTTTAGGTTTAGTCAATCAGTTGCAGAAGGACATCGCTACAGATGAAGGAACTGACGTCGTATTACCTACAAAATCACCGCATGTCAGGTGTCACCCCTTTGTATGTAGCGACTGTATATCCTCTACAAGGGATCAGCTGAACCAAAAGGCACTTTACTACTGTTGAGGCTGTAAGGCCAAAACATGTGTCTAGCACTTTATAAGTACTATAAAAGACCTCATGGAAAGGTCATCAGATTATATATTGTCTTGAGCGAGATCTATAAAAACAGTCGAATGTATTGGTGATATCTATGGTTTTAACGAAAATCTTATGAGATAGCGTTCAGAACAAAATTTCGTTTTTCAGGTGCTACACTCCAGAAATTCTACCATAAACGCTGGCGTCAACTGAAGTACAACTTCAGTAAACGTCTGAAACGTATGCGTCATTTGTTATGAGATTTTCACTGCGTGAAGAAATATCACTACTCGTAACGGGACTTGAGCGGACCGCCAAGTTGATATGTTGATTGCTGATCGTCTCCTCTCATGCCTGAGGCGTGCGGGTACTGTCTATCAATGACGCTGCATCTATCTATTATCAACAAACTTAGTATGAATTTTTTTACTGCTGAGTGATGAATCGGTAAAGGATGCTTTCATCAATAATTAGAGATGGCTAATTTATAGCTGAGCCAAATTTTGCTAACTCGAACTTTTTTCTTGTTATTCATCCATTGATTTTCCTTCGTATTGTATGAATTTGTTTGGTAAGAATTATCCAACCAACTTGAACTCAGCGAAATTTGATACTTTTACCCAAACTTATAAGTTGATTTTCCTGTATTTGTATCGTGTTTTTGTTTTTTTCTCTCTCGCTAATTGTACTCTCATTTTTTCACGTCACTGATTTCGAATAATCAGAGCTAAAGTGCTCCTAATTCGCTTTATACCTATTTCGGCTTTGAAATTTTGTAACGTGCATTCCTCTGTATATCATGTATGTGTATATATTTATTGATAGTTATTTTTTTCTTTGTACACGACTTAACAGCAATATCGACTGAACTACCGTATTCTCATCGTCAAATGCTTGTCAACAGTGCATTTTGTTCTTTTCGAACTTTGCTGTTGAAAGAAGTAACTGTCTTCTAGCCCAGTATTATTTTCACTATCTCATTGACTGCCGCCTATTGTCATCAGCTTTAACACCTCCAATGCGTCTCCGGAATGTTGTTCAAGTGCTTAAAAAACCATGTTCTTCAAATTTGCTAGACTTAGTTTCTTCCTTAAGTCTATCCACCCCTTCCCTCTCAATCGCGACATTCATTCTTCTTTTCGTTCTATTTTTTTCTTTGTTCAAAATTCGGTGTACATGTGGGGTTTATTGTGAATCTTTGTTTTTTTTTTGTCTCTTTCATTTTTTTTCATGTGAGCTAATAAATTGCTCCTTACATTGTTGTGCAATATGTCACTTCTTGGTAACTTTATAAGATATATCAAGCCCAGGTTCTCTGGATAAGCAAAAACATTAGAGACCAGACCAACGATCTCTACGTGAGTTGTGTGCAGAATTCGCTCACGGAAAGTTTTTGAGTCATCGTTGAGCTATAGTGAAAATCTCGACTCAGTGTGTTTATGTGAAGCTTATTGCGTTGCAATAGCCGTGGCTTGTTTGCTACGTGTATGGGCGGTTTAGGGCTAAGTGAAGGACGGCTTTTCTGTTGGCTGGGTCTGGGATTTTGATAGGTTAGGTTTCATGCAAACGCAATTATTTAAGGAGACTGTAGAGCGCATCCTAGTCACTCGCTTTTACGGGTGTACAAGTGGATATACTCATATGTTAGACGGCGGCAAATGAAAAACCGATCTCATTCGGTGAACAGGAACTTTTCATAGGAGTATTAGTTATCAATCGAAAGCTTGAATCCCTGGCTAGAGCCCCGGTTGGCTGGTTTTTGAAAACACCCTTTTAAAAATCCAAAATAACACACCCCTACGCGTGTCTTTATTTTTCTCACGCGTATAGTTCGTTGAAAGCACGAAAAGCTGTAGAGAAACTATTGTAGTATCTGTGTCATCGTTTAAATCTAGAGTTCCCTACAAAGGGGAGATAAAGCTCTCATTGAATAACAAATTGCATCCCACATATCCTAAGTCAAACCATCGAATAACTGGCTCGCCCCCTCCTCCCTCCGGCCCCATAAACTAGCCGATAAACAAGGTCGCCAAAAATGTAAGACTCGATCCTATTCTTACTGCTAGCAATATTCCAAGAAAATAACAGCGTTGGAATCACTGAAGCCTGCGCTATCTAATGATTACTAATAATCTAAAGAAAGCGCTCTGTCCGGCGAGATGTGAAGCACAAATATTTTTTCCTCTTACAGCGCTATCGAAAGAGGTTTTTCAAAAAGCAAACACATTTTTGAGTTCTTCGAAGCTTGTGCTATCGAATGAGTACTAGCACTCTAAGAGAAGAATTTGACTCTTAAAAGTGCGCTCCTGGTCTGCTTATTGGGAGAGACGTCGAGCTTTCTTTCATGTATCTCAACTACAAGCCTTCGGGTGAATCAATGTGGATGAAACGATTAATATGAAGCTTACCTACTCATGAATGAATACCTCTGAGACACGTAAAAAAAGGCATGGCAAACCCACCATAACGTTGATGCCAAAACTAGTGATGAAGAGGGGAACCGAAAAATAATGATTAAGTGAAAATCAGAAGTACTTATATTCAAAAAATCCATTGAATAAACATGTCTCACCTGAGTGGGGCTGCCAGTTGGAAAAATGAAATGTGTTCATGTATACTCCTTGCAATTTTGGTCATTCTAATAAGTTGGGGAAAAAGTTCTTTGAAAATGCTTGTAACTTTTTTGGGTGACGGCCGCTTTTTGTGTTTTCGGGCTCATTTGAAAGCCCGTCTTCTCCTGCGTTGATTTATGTATAATTTGTCCACTTATTTCAAGATGGAGTTAACAAGCGAGCAAATTAGGTTGCTGATGATGCACGAATGGCTGTTGGTTTCAAATGCAACGGTGGCAAGTGAACGCATCAATCTGGCTTGGGGCGAAGACACAGTTGGCGAAAGTGGAATTGGTCTTTTGCCGAAGAAGTGGCAGGAAGTGTTTGAAGTTGACGGGGAGTACTTTGACTATTACTTTTATTTTTGTTCGGTTGTAATAGGTGCATAAATAAATGTTTTACAAGCATTTTCTCAAAACTTTTTCCCCAACCTATTAAGTAAACCCGATACTCGGATTAGGTCATTAAGAAAGCCTGAGCCGTTTTTTTAACGTCGTTCAAGATTATGCCGTAGATCAATTAAGAACATTTTTGGATAATAAGGAATGGAAGGATGTGGACAATGCAAAGAGGGCTTCAAGGCTTAGGGTTTCTCAAAATCAAAATCGCCTGAAAAGAATCTGGGATAGAATTGAATTCTGGCGTCAGTGTTTTGATCTAGCTCCAAGTACTTGTCCATTTATGAATATGATTATGTTGAAATTTCACTATTAACCATCAAACTGATATTGAAATCTTTATTTATTGAATACAAGCGCATGAAGGTTACAACAATATTCAACTTTAAGAAGTCGTTAATACTGCAATGAACGGCAAGTTTTCTATTTTGGTTCGAAGGTGCACACTTCTTCTTTGAATCTCGGTAACGACGAAGGCGTCGTGATGTGTACGGTAGAAATGAAACGATGCGACCACATTAACGAAGACAAGTGATGGCTTCACGAGGACTGAAATCGACCACTTCTCTACCATAGGAGTTGAATTTTCTATTTAGGCTTCTGCAGTAGGCTTTCTGAAAATAACTTCGACAAGAGAGAGCATCCGTGGCGATTCCATCAATGGTTTTCAGTACTTTCTCCCCGAGGCAAGCCTTCCACCATGCCTCCGATATCTCAGTAATTTGAAAGTAATCCCATGTGTTAATCTGAAAGAATAAAACGTCTCCATAAAGTCATTTACTATCAATAACTGGACTTTATTTGACTGTTTTGCAGAAAAGTGGGAGCAAGTCATCATGGATAGCCACTACTAGTATAATTCCAAAAAAGAATGATTTAAGCTCAAAAAGGGGTTGGTACGCCAGGGTCATACACCGGTGTTTCGAAGGTTCGTCCTCCTCATCAGTGACCCCCGCCCCACATTCAGCCCTGCATTGAAGCAAGGAGGGAGGCGCATGTGGTGATGGCACAGTGTACTATGACACTGTACCATCACCACCTCTCAGTCGATAGATTTTCGACGAGGAGGACGAACCTCCGAAACACCGGTGTATGACCCTGGCGTATCAACCCCGTTTAAGCTTAAATCATTCTTTTTTGGAATTATATTGAATGTTTTTTTGGGAGTTTCAAAAACAGTCGATCTTTTGAATTAGTTTTGATCTAATAGCAAAAATCTATCGACTGAGAGATCATTCTTTTTTGGAAACTATATTGAATGTTTTTTTTGAGGGTTTCAAAAACAGTTGATCTTTTGATATACTACTAGTATAGTTTATATAATATATATATATATATATATAGATATATATATATATATATATATATATATATATATATATATATATATATATAGCGCATGTGGTGCAGTGGTTAGAGGTGCCCTGCGTCGCACGCGAGGTCAATGGTTTGATCTCACGCTCATAGCTCACCAAGCCATCCATCCCTCCGGGGTCGGTAAATTGGTACCAAACAGGTCTCAGACTTGTTTGGGAGGATAAGCAGCACTGGCTCGGTTCAGCGGGAGGCCACCGCGAGTCATTGTAAAGGCCAGATGTGCATTCAATCACCTCAAGCGAAGTTAAAAATTGAAGTCGAATGCATGGCGCATCCCTCAGGGATTGATCAACGCCGAGAGCTTTATCTTTTTAGCTTTTATATATATATATATATATGTAGCATATTTAGCTCTATTATTTGAACATAAATATCATTTTTGCCTGTATAACATACATTATCTTACAATTTGATGAAACCATAAGGACCAGCTATAACGTTCTATGCAAATAAGACACGTGAATGTTTCGGTATGTTATTTTATGAGGAAATTATACAACAAAGAAAAGCTATGTCGCTTTATAATTCTAGGTTGAGAAAGAAGTTTTTTTAGAACCAGCGAAAAATTCAAATTTTGATTGTTGCACACAGTATCGGTTACTGTAAATTCATGGGAAAATCTCGGGAACGAAAAAATCTGATTTTAATTGTTGCACACAGTATCGCTTCCCGTAAATTCTTGGGGATATCTCATAAACATCTCCATAAGAAACTTCCGATGTATTGAAGGAAAAGTTCACGACACTGATTCGTCGAAAGCGCGCGACATTTCAGCAAGACAATGTCGAACCCCGCAAAGAAGACTAAGAAAAGTTTGATGAATTGGAGGGAGTCGAGATCTTGCCGCACCCAGTCTAAAATCCAGATGTTGCACCGTCTGATTTGTGGTCCAGTTCCTCTCATTGGAGCATTCTGCATGAACGCCGATTCGAGACTTTGGTCAAGTTGAAGAGGCATGTCAGGGGTTTTTTGATCCAGAGCCCTAGGAGTGGTATTTCGAGCAGATCTAAAAGCTTACAGATCGTTAACGGAAGATCGTGGATAACAATGGTCTTTATATTGAAGATTAATTACTATTGCTTCAACTAAATTTTGGATAAACTTCGGATTTTCAGCGTGCGTAAAGGAATTTTTTCCTCAACCTAATACCATGGCACAATGATGTACAGATGTCCTGTTATTATGCGACGAATACCAAATAACAGTTCCGTCCCTTTCGAACACCACAGTAAACAAGTAAAGAAAAGGTGATTGAATGTATATGTGATTTTCAAAGAGACTTGAAGAGGCTTACCAATTTATATCTCAGGTGTGTAGTATAAAATTCTTACAAATTTACCATAACAATCTCCTCGTACTAGCTAAATTTGAAAGAGACTATCATTGATTGTGATGCGGAAGTCAAAAAAAGCCTGATTCATAAGTTATCAGGTCTTCTCATGTCCCGGAACTTCCTTTTGCTCAAGAAGTGCTCTACCGAACGGAAGAGGTGATATTCACATGGCAAGAATTTAGGAATGTACGGCGGATGATCCAGCAACTCCCAGCCCAGCTTGGCCAATTTCTGTTTTGTCAATTTGTCGACAAGCAACCTTGCGTTGTCTTGAAGCAGTATGGAATTGCGAGGAGATCAAAGCTTAGCAAAGAAGCGAAACTTTTTTGCCTGGACACAAATCCTTGAGTATTGCACGGTTGATTTTCTTAAAGGCGGTCTATAAATCGTCACAAATCGTGCTCGTAAAGTAGGAAATTGAGACAAAGGCTCTGATGAGTGACCGTGAAGCGACAAGTATGGACAAATTTGGTGCCAAAAGAAGGCTAAAAAAATTCTGCGCGGAGGTGTTCGATTTGTTGCCCGAGAGATGACAGAAATTTTAGGCTGATGGCGCATACTTTGGATAGTACTGTTGAGCAATTTGAATTATTCTTGGTCAATAAATTTGGTTTTTATTGCTGTAGTGCTAAATTTGCAGAAGACCCAATATTAACCGGTATCTTGCCGTTTCAAATGACTTCAAATGTGTAAAGCAGGCTTTGGTGGGCGTTTTTTCGGATTCACAACAATGGAAAATATTGTAGGTTTGATCTCATGAAATAGTACAACCCTTACTCCATGGAAATCTCAATTCTTCACATCTGGTTTTAACTACTTATTGTTGTGAATCTTTATATTGAATTAGTTGAGACGAGTTGAATGTCAAAAGTACTGAGACTTGCTCAGTGAAAAAAAGTGTGATGCAGGTCAAATAAAGTAAATAGTATTGATGGCACCACATGTGCGGTGGTCGTTCTGCACGGACCTTGGAGAGAAAAGAGTTTGGAGTAAAAGCTCTCAAAAGATTACTTCAGATCTTGAAATAGCATACTTTTTTGTTCTGAAATCTGAACGTGTCGTTTGTTTCACTGAAAACAAAATAAAGATTTATCGTACAATTACCATATGGTACTACTTCAGCGACTCGAAATCATTAACACAATGTGTACGTAAAGCGGAATCCATTTACGTATAAGCTAATTTCGCGCACTTTTCCATATTTTGCAAATATTGAAGTCTGTTATGCAAATTTTAGACAGAATCCACGAATCCTTTGCAAAGTATTCTATACCGAAAATATCTGTACAACCAAAAGCGAATATCACTTCTCAGAGAAAGTTGGTTCCTTGTTCTGCAGCGCTAATTTGACATTAAAAAGTCTACTACACTCTCATGACTGGGAAGTAAATGAAGGGTGGTTAGAAGTCTTTTAATATAAATAAGCTCCTCGATGTCAGATCGCAACGATGTGGATCAATGTCGCCTTTCGATCATCTTCGATGTTACGTAACAACATTAAACTTTGACGAAGAAGTAGTCGAATTCTACACTGACTTAGAAAAGTTCTTTAGAGAAGGCCACACATTCTTAACAGACATCACTAGAAATTTAACACAAATTGGACCTTGATTACGCTCGACGAACTTCCCACAGATGTTCACAGATTGGGGCAGAACGAACAGGGTGAGAAACTCTTTGAAATTATCATGACAACCAAAACCATCCACGACGACTCCCAATTCTTAAGGTCTCGCTCTCAGCGGTGGACGTGGAAGTCACCCAATAAAGTAATTGCACAGGCCGCAGTCAAATTGTAACACAAGCCCAAGTTTGCAAGACGGTGCACAAAATCGATAAAAGATCTTTGAGAGAAACTGCTATATCTGAAGCTGCAAAAGTTGGAATGAGCGCTCGCAAAGCTCACCGATGTTTTGTCAATCGCAAATCAAATAATTACAATCCAACGTTTGGGCGAAACACTTACAACCTCAAGAAAGACAAAGGGAAGAAAACATCCGCGATATTCAGTTAGATCTCTTCAGTATCCGCGCTCCTCTTCTGGCATATAAGGTAAAGTAGGACGAAATTGGCGTCTTACCGATTCTCTTTTACAAATTTCGACATGGAATTCGCAGATTAACAATGTAATTACACCTGGACCAGGCAACATAAGACGAGAGCCTTTTTCCCGTCTTTTACAATTCACTAGCTAGACGCACTATAAGATGCCTATGAGGATGAAATGTTTTAGTTAGTGGAAAACCAGTAAGACCGCGATGAATTTCAGTAAGGCCGGAAGCAGTTTTTCAAAAAGCTCTGAACAGCCACGAGCCCATACTCAGTGCATACGGATTTTCATGAATCATGTAGAGATTTGGCAAACAAAGTATCACCATTTGTAGGGATATTATTGTCAATTTGAGAAGAGGTGATCGAGAGGGTGTTGAAAAGCGGCGGTTAACTGCACGATCTTTTTTGCAGGTGACACTGCCTTTAATACATCAAAGAGTGCAGGGAAGGCTCAACACAAGTTCCATTTCAATGCAAGCTTTTTTTTCTAAAAAGGAAATCTTTCATACATCATCACGAGGATAGCTCTGTATGTTTCTCCTCAAATACCACACTAGGCTCGGAAATCATTGGAAGCGGTCCACTTTCTGTAACTGACATTTTGATAATTGTGGCGTGTTAATGATATCGTTTCTATAAACATAATTTGCCAACAAGAGCGCATGTGGCCAATGGTTGGAGGTGCTCTGCGTCGCAAACGAGGTCAATCGGTCGATCTTGCGCTCATAACTCACCAAGTCATTCATCCCTGCGGGGTCGGTAAAATGGTACCAGGCAGGTCTCAGACTTGTCTGGGAGGATAAGCAGCACTGACTCGGTTCAGCGGGAGGCCACCGCGAGTCATAGTAAAGACCAGATATGCATTCAATCACCTCAAACGAAGTTAAAAATTGAAGTCGAATGCATGGGGCATCCCTCAAGGATTGATCAACGCCGAAAGCTTTATCATTTTTATATAATTCACCAACAAAAGAGTTATCTCAATCGAATCTTAGGAATAAAACATGACACTAGTCAAGCTAACGGAAAATTAAAAGTGGTGGAATTTGAAACTTTTGAGCTTCACGGAATGAGTGGGCAGTCATCCAAAACTCTTCTGAATACGGTGAAGGTAACGAAAATATCGCCTTTTTTACCCTTTTGTTTGAGCTTCACTATATTTTCTACCTTAGGCTTTGAACTGAAACGTCAGATGTTGGATTAGGTCAATGCGAACTCACTCAACGCGTTCTGAAAAGCGCCATACAGAAGATTACGTGATCAATATGCCTTCTGATGTGGGCTGTTCTGCGCAACTTTTATAATAAGTTGTTTGTTTGTTTCTGGGTCACGGCCTTCGCAACCATTGCTGTCTGTTTTACTGACTCCGCACAGAGACTCAGCGAATTTTGAGTGTTTTATCCAGTGTAAACCTACTTCTTCGGTAGCCTTTTCCCTCTAAAGTTGTCTAAACAGAGGTGTTCCTCTCGACAGTTATTCCAGTGCTTGAACACCTGGGCATTCGTTGCGTTGATGATTGTGAGTATATGATGCTAGGTGTCAGAGAATGAACGAAATGATTACGCAAAACAAGAACGAGGGTAATTATGTCCTGGGTGATTCTTCATCGACTACCTGACGAGAATACTCGATTGGGTAAAGACGTATGTGCTTTTGTCTTATTAAATCCATAGAGAAGCAGGTCTTCGGTTCACTAGTTCATTAGCTCAAGTTACTTCAGTAAACGAACAAATCCCGATCTCATTGAAAAGATGAAAGAACAATTTAAAAAAAAATGAAATGGGCGTTTGCATTTGCACCGTCATATGTACTTTTCTTTCAAGGTCATTTGTCTGTTAATATCTTAATCATATTGAAAGGAAGAAATTAGCATATGTGAATTAATTCCCAAGACCGACTATCAGTCAATCGACATAGTAGAAATAAATCAGTAGTCAACATCGGCATAGTAGGAATAAATCAGTAGTATTTCTCCTCAGCAGTTTCGAGGTCTTAAATATAGTAATCATTGAATACTAGTAATGCAGTACAATACAGTGAAGCATAAATACAGCATAATTAGTACAACAATCGTGATGGTATACGTTTCGGCGAGGTTCGCCATCTTCAAAGCCTTCTGGGTCAAATTGAATCTCAAATCATTCAATCACAAGCCTCGCTAACTTCAGCAGAAAACGTACACAAGTACACACTCTCCCGCTTAGATGTTTTAGGTCTTCCAATTATTCATCGAAGACCTGTCACTTAGAGTCAGTGCGTAAGTGAGACTGCGCCTGGTTCAGGCGGGAATATTAGCCTGAGGTATAGTGCGGGGTCACGCGTTATTATTAGGCACTCCTCTTTGCGGTTCATTTTTGGGCCTTTACTATGTATCCAAAAGACTTCCATAGTTTTACGGGCGGATGTTTTTGATTCCTGTGCAAGGACCGTGAGTCTGATGTAAAATCTGTCCCTTCAAGCTTTTGTTACTTGTGCGTGCTTATTGGGGTTTTTGGGTCGGTGTCACTTTTCCCAGTTAGGTGCTCTTCCACACGGATGCATAGTGGTCTACCCGTTTCGCCAATATATTCATTCCCGCATGCCTCGCAAAAGATTAGGTAAATTGTACCAAGTTTCATGCAATCACCGTCTCTGCCGTTTGGGCAAATTCTGCACTTATTGGTTTCGCAGAGGCGGTTATACAGTCGCTTGCGGACTAATTGGCGCTTTAGTGTATTTGGTGGCATCTCGACTACTGCTAACAAATTATCCAAACATGTTCTTTTCAAGCAGCGTTTAATAGTTGCACTTACTTCGTTAGGGATAAAGGGCAGGATGAATGGAACTTTATCCTTGCCAGGCCTTCCGATTGGGGGTGCCAAATTTTCTCTAATCCTAACCTGAGGAGCCCCTACCGTGTTGTAGCCATTAGAGATGACTAATTTTCGCGCCAAGCTTAGGTATTCTAACTTATGTTCTTCTCCTGTGCACACATTAGCATGTGATCGAAACATGTTTTTATAAGTGCGCACTTTGCGTGCGACGGATGGGAAGACAGGTGATGAACTAGAATATTTTTGTTGCCTGGCTTGCCGTACCACTTTGTGTTCTAGGAGTTCTTGGCTAGGTTGACTTGAGCGTTCAGAAGTGGTAGCCAATTTGACTTAGATTTCTCACGGGTGGAGGACTGACAATTTAACAACTCAAAACATTTGTCTATCTCCTCTTGCGTTGAGCAGACTCCAGAGCAATCATTTATATACCTAGAGTGAAGTATCGGCTGAAGATAATTTATAAGAGATAATGTAACATTTTGAAAATAGGCTATCGTGAAAATATCGAAGTACATTCCTCAATTACAAACTGAAAAGAATTAGAAGAAGTAAAGAAATAATCAGCAATTAAGATGAGTTCTGTCAAAAGTTTTTCTAGGGACCGTTGTCATCAAATTACCTGGCGTCAATGAGTACAGTTATTTTCGTTGAGGATTTTCCTCTTTTCAAATATTACGACTCACCGAAGGTCCACTACAAATATACAAAGCTCATTTACTTCTTTTTTACATTTGAAAAACATTTGCAAAGTATAGGATGATATAGAAGATTCTAAGTAATTTACTTATTAAGTTGCGTAGTTCATCTCGCATATCTAATCCAGTAGAGCTATGCGATACATCAGTCTCCAGGAGGATGACAGCCATGTGGTGGTAATGAGGTCCAAGTTCACAGCGAAACGGGCCTCCATAATTTTGAATTTTTTAAAAATTCATGGATAAAGCCGTATAGTACTGATGGAGACTGAGTTTCTGTGGATCTCCACATTATACACATTAAACAATCGAATACCTAATTCTCATGCAGTTCATCATATACTCCTTGTGTTTTTATACTCCACAGTTGGACTGCGAGTATCTATTTTGCAATCAATTCTAAGTGAGATGGGGATATGATGCGCATTTTCTGGCCGCTGATGCTGTTATAAACCATATAGCGATGAATGAATGATCAAAAAGAGATCAACGTATCGAAGTACTTTTTGTTATACTTTCATTGAACGCAAGGAGAAAGGCAATGGGATAGAGCAGATTCTTTCCGCACGATGAGTCCCCTTTTGGACCTCAACTTTTCAGAGTCATTTATTCACTGAACCAAGATTTTTATGTAGAATTTCAATACTTATTCAAAAGCCCAATTTCAGCATTGTGCTTCGTTTCTGAAAAGGCCTTCTTAGTCATCCGTAGCAACAAAATAAAATTGTTTGACACTTGCTTGCTTTACGCGAATGATTAGAGTCTGAGGATTTCTTTTCACTAGATTATACTGATACTCACTAGATAGAGCAAATCTCAAAAATTCCGACGCTTGATCTTATTCAAGAAAAGGTCTTCATTGTGTAATGTACAAGTGAAAATAAATTTACGTTTTACATTCGAAGTTTTGTTCGCAAATTAGAGTTTTATATGGAAAAAAAGTAGATGAGCATGTGACGGAAATCATACTTCATCACAATAACACACAAAACCTGATTTTTATCCGAAACAAAGAAAAATTGTCATCAAATAAAGAAAATCTTGCGCTGCATGCGACATCGATTATGCTGCCGTCCAAAACGGGCTTGAACAGGTGACCTCAAAGCGAAAATTAGTCGAAACGCCTAGATTTCATCGTCTTCACAACGATGCATCATGCATTCAGCTTCAGTGGAGGTGAATGTTAATGAAATGCGACCCACACCCACTCTATCATGAGTGCTTTGGGCAATGAGCTTTTCTTATTGAGATAGTTTCTCACTATGTACTTTTTTATTGACTGTTTATTACAAGCATCATTGAAAATATAGTTTGAGGCATTGACTGTGAAGCAATAGTCAGCAATAACCTCACTTGCCTACAGTTGACCATTCTTCGGCGCTCAGTCCCTGTGATAGGAGCGAGTAATGGAGAAAATGGAGCTGACGATGGCGAAAACGTCGAAACACGCGTGTCTGCCAAACTGTTGCTTTGAATAAAATTAACTAGATCTTGAAAAAAAAGCCAGAAACATTCCCTCACCATATAATTCCTATTATTTATTACATTACTTTCCGTAATTAGTCAAAGATGTGAGTGGTCAAAAACTGATCAGTTGCTAGTCTGAGTAATTCATCCCCATTGACGACTTCGAGATTAGCGACAATTTCAGAGAGGTCTATTCAAAAGATGAGAACTATCTAGACAGAAATATTGTTGCTCACGACAGTATGCAGCTAAGTGATTGCTAAGATTTATTATCGGAGACATTTCCACATTATGAGGTAGGGATCGTGAAAAGCTCTATGGAATTCCTGTGAACACTCTTCAGGAAACGATCCATGGTTACACACATATTTCAACGACTACTGTTCATTCATCACTCATAAAGAGTGCACATAGGAATCATACGCGTTGTAGAGGCTATTCTTTACTTCACAAAGAATCTCTATATTCGAGTGTTGCCCTATGTTATTGTATTGTCCCTTGCGCTCTATTGTCACCTAATGAAAGAATAAGTATGAAGAAAAAAATCCACTTGAAGCAGCCTCCACACTCTTGTATCGGCAGCTCGTGTATCATTTTCATTATATCCTTGTAATCTTTGGTGCTTTTAATGAGGAGCGCGCTCCACCCACATTACGTCATGAACGCTGACTCTGTACAGTATTTTTCGACTCTCTTATTTACTACTTTTTTATGCACTTCATGATGTTTCGCGTAATATTCTCTGTTGGCTGCATACGATTATCTCGTTTTTGACTCTATGTTATTCCTAGTGGGGTTGAGGACTTTTTCCTCTATTGACCTGTTTCTTTCCCACTCTATCATAGCTATTCCTAAGTTGAGAAGATTTACATATTTCTTTTTTAATCCCTCATACTTATGCATTTATCAGTTTCTGAGTCTTTCGTACTCATAATGTAACTATTTTCTTTTTAATCAATCTGATTCTTCTTACTTGACCGCCTTTAGCTGTGGTAAGATGTTATAATATACCCATTGGTGACGAATAATGTGCAAAAACATTAGTTTTTGCATATCACTCATCATCATTAGGTATATTTCTTCTTTGTATAACTCAGGGAAGCTAAGTGATTCGCAAAATTTTGAACTTCAGGCCGAAGTTTGCCATTATTTCACTCTTACCGAGATGTGTGCTGCCACTACATTACCAAAACCACTACTCTACCACCATTTTTTCTGTAATATGAGGTATCGAAGATGGCAACAACCAACGGTTGATTCCATTCTACAGAATCGCTCTCTCTCAACGCTGAATCCTCCATCTATCCGATCTGTAGTCGTGGTTCACGTAGTCTTACGGCCGTGCAACTTTTAATCTCTAACTAGGGAGAAGGCTGTCAAACGAAAACACCGTTTTCACTCTCAAGAGATTTAATTCACCACATTTCATCGAGCATCGTGCATGTAATTAGATATATGTACGGCTCGCCTAATGAATTTCGACTAACACCGGCTTTGGTTACGGCTCTCCTAAAATTCCAGCGAGAATCGTTACCTTTCTGTAAAGGTAAGATGAACCAAAGGCTCGGTTGTCCACGTCACCTGATTGAACATAATCCAATCATCATGTACTTACTGCCGCGACGTCTACGAGCTATTCTGTAAGATGTATTGCTACTTAAACTCTTGATGTTGCTGTATCAAATGATTGAAAAAGTTACAAATCAAAGGCGACATGAGTTTGACACTTTCACGCAGTTGTTTTTGAGAGGTTTTTACCTGAAGGCAGAAATGTGTAAACAGAAGGACTGTAGTTGGTTATAACAACACATAATCAGCAACAACATGGGAAAAGTGTATTTTATACAAGTACTGATTGTTATGCTACATATTTGATTGACCCTAGGAGCGTGTTTAACGCGTATTTCTCTCAAACCAGAGGCGCGTGTGGCTACTGCTTTTGGATTTCAGACTATTGAATCTGTATCAAATTGAAATTATACTAAGCCTTTCATGAGGTCTGTTATGGCACTTTTAGTGCTAGACGTAGTTCTCGGCTCCTGGCGTAGTAGTGCAGGAGGTCGTAACGTACGTCTAGTGCTGAAAATGCCATACCATTACAGACCTCGTAAAAAGCCCAAAAAATGCTGTCAGGATATACTAAATTTTAAGCGAGTTCCTGCACAACAATCGAATATACTACGACATTGAATGCACTAACCAATCCATTGAGAAGTCCTAAAGTGAAATCGTGCGATTGCGAAATTATACGGTTGAATCTGTGACAACTTGTTTCTTTCAAATATTATGTCTTATAACTGCGTTTATCGAGATGGTTTTTTCTATTCTGAAACTTCTAACTCAGTTCTCTGCTAACCTAAGGAGAGTTCTATCATCTTATCGCGACTGGAAAAATTTGATGTTGATGTGAGATGAGCGTAGTTATTCTTCTTCGAGCGGAATGGCGTAAATCGAAGCCATCTTCGATATTTTCATCCTGACATCCTCATGAGTGTCAAGTATTGCTAAAAATTCGTCATACTTTTGGGTGCCATAAATACTGAAACGCTGGTGGTGCCTTCTGAACAACAGGCGGCTAATAAGTGCCTTTTGTAGCAGCGTAGATATGCGACGGCACAAAAGTCTCAAGGTAATAAGGAAAGTGAATTTTGCTCAGCCAAAAAACAGTCTAACTTGAATTTCACTGTTACTCCGACTCTTCATGGATCAGGTTTTTCAAGAGATCATGTCCGCAAGTTTCTGTCGATCGTCCCCAATGGAGTATTCATCGGAAGCATATGAACAACATTGAAAACTCGTACAGTTGTCAAATACTGCACAAATTCTGGACAAACTAAGTTGGTCATGTTTGCATTGCCTTTTTTACAGTGCCAAGAAATGACTGACTGGTCCATCTGTGGGAAACAAGTTACAGAAGAGATGCGCTCTTCTCTTATGATGAACTTATAATATTCTTTTGCTGCCTAAGTCTAACAATCGTTGTCCAGAAAATGGCAGTATTCTGCACTCATAGTTGAAGAGCTGATTCCATGAGCTCAGATGACTCAGGAATTTTCCTCACAAACTATCTTAGTACCAGAATAGCAGTTGAATGTCTTTAGATGCCTATCAAATGGACTCCAATCATGGTGTGCATGTCGTTGTCTCAATAACACAGATTACAATCTACATTTATATTTTAGATATTATAGTCTTATCATTATCACAAGTTCTACAATCGGCGTTTTTCCAGATCTTCTCAATGACAGGTGATTCTCACGATGCACAATGTTATTATAATTATTTCTCCCAATACATTTGCTCTCCCAACCTCGAAACTAAATAAAAACTTTTGAAGAAAGTGGTCTTATAACAATCAACAAAGTCCAAGGGCCACCTCTTCTGATCTCCGGCAAACCATCACTAGTACTTGTCACTATAAACAATGGCGATATTTGTCTATTTTCAGTTGTACTAAAGTTAGTGATCCTGAAAATGAATGCATCCGAGTACTTGAGTTGCACAAGTCAGGAATGAAAACGGATGGCAGTGTTGAAATCGGCTGGTTTTAAATCAGCAAGTGTCTAGAAAGCCATGCGTTGTTTCAAAGAACTTGGAGAGATTGAGGACCATCATCGAAGAGGTTGCCCAAGCACCTCGTCTACTCCGCAAAACATCCAGAAGAGTCCAACGAAAATGGGAGCGTTCGTTGTGGAAAATGGCCTGGGAAACTCTGGATCAGCGAGTGGAGTGTCCGAAATATCGTCAAAGATAAGATGAAGCTGTGCTGCTACAAGATCTCGCGTGTTCACATGTTTGGAAAAAAAAAGTGAAGGAAAATAGCTTTGAAGGCTTGCCGAATGATTCGCTTGTCGAGCTGAAGCTCGTGGCGCTTTTTACGAATGAGGAGATATAGCGCCACGGTCGAGGCACTCCATAATGGCCAGATACGACATGAGCTTCTCAAGAAAGGTCAGCAGAAGTCCGCAGTAGCAAATACTATGAGTCGCAGTCAATTTCCAGCTTCCACACTCTGGGTCGACACTGGCGCTTTCGGAAAGATGCCATTGGTCTTCATCGGCAGCTCGGGGTCAAGGGTCAAAGATCAAAAGTATGGCGAGAATCCAAGGCAGTTAGCCGCAGTCTCAGGTCTAGGCCGCTTCCCGGTCTAAAGCCTGAGATGCGGCTAAATCGGTAAAACTGACGACCTGCGGCATGTTCTTGAGATTTTCTAGCGACTTCTGAACGTGTTGTTGACCATGTAGATCATGTGACACGTGGGCCACGGTAAGAACCGGAGACTCAGCGCTAGGACCTTGATCCCGGCAACAACTTCTCAAAACCGACAATCCTCACTGTTTTCGACAGCTTTCGCTTCATTTCCAAATCTTCACTCTCCTCCTGTTTCGGCTCTTTTGGTCGCCACAACAATTGCAGCTACGACCTACGACGACAAAGTTGGTTTCGGTGAGTTTTTCTCATGCTCCCTAAAGTTCTCTGAATGAAGACGGTTTATTTTCTCGTGTTTAGGTAACAAGCTAGTAAAACATTTGGTTTTGCCGCTCCATTCCCGATCATTCCATAAGTTTCCGGGGTAAGCGAAGGCCACCGGCATTGTTTGGAGGAGTCCCTTTCAGAAAGCAAGTGGAGACTGACTCTGTGTGGAATCCTGAAAACATCTTAGTAGAGTAAACCTGAGATTTTTGGGAAAATTCACACAGCTTGAATTCAAGCACCCATAAGCAGGTATTGAATTTTTGAATAAAGGCCTAGTCCGCGTCTAAATTTCGCCTATATTTAAAAACAACGGATGTTGGATGTGGATTAAATGACGAAAGTACCTTAAATCGCTTGATATGTGACGCCATATAAAGAATGAAATGTCAATGGAATTTTGATTTATTTAAGCAAACAATTTTCATTTCAGGACCATATGTCGAAACATTAACTCAAAATGCGATGGCAATGACTGGAACAAATTTTTGGACACATATATTTGGCTGTTTGTTGATGACATTGAGTAGAATTACAGCTGTTTTTTATCCGGAGAAGCTTGCTCACCGTCTGAGACAAGTCCGCTGTTGATTCACCGACGCCGGAGAGATGAATTGCTTGGTGAACCTTGAAGGCGAGATTGATCATCATCCATTGTACGCCGCACTCACCTTAATCATCACGCAAATCGCGCTGTTATCACTAGATAAACACACCCTTAAATCCGAGTAAATCCAAGTAAGAGGCTAACTATGATTGACATAGTGCACTGATAAGTTATGAGGGAAAGGAAACATTTAATGACGCTATAATTGATGCGATGTTCATCAAAAATATACAAAGACAAAGCATTGTTTTGGTTATAAGCGATGATCTGCGTTATTAGTGGCGAATTGTTCATCACAATTTAAGACATTTCAACAAATTCACAGGGTTGACCAATAATCACATCGTTGTTTAGCGTATTGGCGTTAAATCAAAGTACGCACTATAGTAATTGATTCACAGATTTTCTTCTTTTCCTTTATTCTTCTCTTTCTTATTCCTTTCATAAGGAAAATCAGTGAATCATTGAAAAATACCAGTGTCAAATGTAAATCGGTCTACGGAACTGAGATAGGTGTTCAATCGGAAAATAGCGTTGAGTAGACGCGACAAAGTCATTTCTCGAGATTGTCGTTCTATAGTACGGCTCATAAAACCAGGAAGATTGACTAAAAAATTTTCAAGGGGGATAAATTTGAATTTAAAGCGTTAAAATCAAGGTACCCTGACAACCAAACTTAGTGAAAGGCCGTTCTGAAGGATATGGGCAATACGAACGGTGCGGTGCCATTCGGTCGCTGTTGCGAATATTCATGGTGACTGAAGTGTGCACACAAGACAAACTCAACGTATTTCAGATTTGGAGAAAACGAAACGTCCGCATTGTACTATTAATCGAAATTATAATAGCTTTTTTGATTTATATTCTTTATGCTATCGACTGCTTTTTTACAGACCCGCTCAAAATGATTTAATCTGATAAGGATATGACATATTTTGAGCCATAGGTCTAGTGCTATATAGGCGCCTATTTCGTCCTATTGGAACTCATCAGTAGCACCCTCCCTCGGTTCCGTCGATCCCTTGAGGTGAAATAATCCTCTAAAGGAACTGACGCCGATTATTTCACCTCAAGGGATCGACGGAACCGAGGGAGGGTGCTACTGATGAGTTCCAATAGGACGAAATAGGCGCCTATATAGCACTAGACCTATGGCTCAAAATATGTCATATCCTTATCAGATTAAATCATTTGAGCGGGTCTGTAAAAAAGCAGTCGATAGCAGAAGTATAGTTCATTTTAAAAGCCGTAAGCTCGACTGCCGGTCACCACAAAGTCAGGTAATACCATCACCCTACTTTGGGTGCTTAATTTTACTCGGCGTCAGTTCCTTTAGAGGATTATTTCACCTCAAGGGATCGACGGAACCGAGGGAGGGTGCTACTGATGAGTCCCAATAGGACGAAATAGGCACCTATATAGCACTAGACCTATGGCTCAAAATATGTCATATCCTTATATTCTTTATTTTTGAACAAATTGTGCTACTTTCTGCGAAATGATGGCTGGCGTTCTCTTGGTCTAGAGAAACCAATAAATGTACGGTACACAATGTGCTTTTGAAGTACCTCCACAGTCTCCTGTATATTTTCCTTCATGTAACAATGAATCGATGTTTCGTACACAAATACGTATACGAAGTTGGTCTAGTAAAAATGTTCGGATTGATACCTTACTCTCGATTATTTGTATAAATCTCGCTCAAAAAAAAAAAACAAAACAACAACAAAGCAAACAAACAGACGTTGTTTTGAGCGAGGTTTATACAAACTGTCGAGAGTATGGTATAATTCATACTACCAGCTAAAAGCGCCCGACTGCGGTCGCTGCAGTGTCGGGGGATTCTGTGGCATGACCTACTGTGGTGTGTTACTAGGCGTCGATTCCTCTATATGCAGAAGTATGCCCCCAAGGGATCGGTTAAACCGAAAGGCGCTGTGCTACTGATGAGCTTGGAAGCGTAAAGCAGAAGCTGTCTAGCACTGTATGAGTGGCGTAACAGACCTCATAGCAGTCTCAAACATGTTATCATATTACCAGATTGTCATTATTTTGATTAACTTTGGTAGCTCACTTTTAGACGAAAATATGGGACCTATATCTTGTGAGTGGGACTATTCTCCTGTTCTACGAGTTTATTAGCACTTCGTTGATTATAAAAACATTATTCGTTTGAGAAGAGCGCTAGATATGAGTGGTTCTACTTATTCAAGAGATATGGTTAGCCTATATTCGGATTTGTTCCCACCTAATTCAACTGTCCAACAGGAATGAGGTAATACACAGAAAGTTTGAGCGAGTGGATCATTCGAACACTGATTTTAATCATGGTGAGCATGAGTGGATCACTTTTACATGATTCATTCATTTCAGCGTCTTCTGATTGTCACGGCTACTAGTTTTTTTTTACTAAGTGTTTTTGAGCTCATCTATAAATTATCATATTTATCCATAATCGAAAACAATGGAAATTCTTTGCTAAAGTGGTTCATGAATCAGGTGGCAGATAAACTTCCCTTCTATGTTTACTACTTGTTCATTTTCTTTCAAAATTGTTAAAATTATGGAAGCCTAAAAGGTGATTATGCATCAAAGGGTGAATTCCTAAAAAAAGCCTTCGAACCCAAGATATTTTATTAAGGCTTAGGAGCGGTAAAGTATGATTGTGAAAAACACTAACATGGCCATTTGCTTTGCTTCAAATCTCTAGTATAATGATTTGAGCGTCGTCGTCATGGATTTCGACGTGCAAGTATTGCTATAATTAGAGGTCTTGCAATACTCGAAGAATAAGGGAGAAGGGGCAGTCTACATGAGTTAATATGATGAACGTCTTCACTCCAGACGTAATCAGGAAGAAGTGAACAGCTTGGAGCGTTTGAGGGCATCGGGAACGTGTTGAAAAAGACGAACAATACTCCACTTCAGCCCACATTTTAACTCAAAGACTTTTTTCTATAAATTATGTTTCGGAACCTTAAGCGCTGTCTAAGCGAGGCGAAGAATCACTTCGTTATTGAACACACATTCGAAAGCTCAGTATTAAGCCAATTCATATCTAGCAAATGAAAAAGAATTCGAAGTCGTCATCTAAGTCAATGATCGAACATCAAATGCACACTTCTGCAAGCGAGAATATCGAAGATGAAGTGAAGCAAACCATATTGCTTTTTCAGGATTACCGATGGACAAGAGCCGTTGCTGTTATCAGTCCTTCTTATGTCAAAGGCGTAACAACGATCCGGTGCTCTGATATCTTCACAAAAGACCTAGAAGAAAAATATAAGGGGTAGTGATACTCTTGAACAATTGGAAAACACTGGGATATTCTCACACGCTAGTGGTAAAAATGGTGCTAATGGCAGCTACACGACTCACTCGACGATCAGCAAGCGACAGACACATTTGCTTCATCCATCATGTCTGCGATCGCAATAATCGTTGACTTAGTATCTCGATGGAGCTACTGTACAGGCCTAGTCCATCTGCTTTTTACGACATGAATGGAATGCATGTTCTGCTTATAACGAATTGACCAGCGAAAAGACATTCCATCTTTTTACACCGCTAGCGAGATATATAGGGCAAAATAGAAGTAAAAGTGAGGTGTGCAAGCAGAAAGCAAATGCTTATCTTCAGCGATCATGAGTTGTGTGCAGATCCAAGAGCTGTCAGCTGCGTGTTTTGACTGCGATGGATCAGTCAACAAACATATTCATGCATTCGTCTTGAGTTTGTTGTATTAGAACAGGTGACTCTTTTTGACACTCATCAAGAACGCCATAGCAAGGCTTTCCTGGAGATTTCGAGGAGAAATGCTCAGCCAATATTCTACGTCATTTTAGAAGAAGGCGAAAAACGGTTCAAATGCTAGAAGTACTGAGATCCTCACAATAAACACAGTAAAGAATTGTGATGACGGGCCATGTAAATAAATAAATAAACAAAATAATAGATCTTCTGTTAGGCAGATTTGTACAAGCATTGCGCAGCTATTTTTACTACTGAAACTACTATCTGTATTGATTAGGAAGTGAGAAAATTTTGTTCTCCCCAAGACAGAGCGATAGCACACGAAGAAAATTGGATACGCCAGAGGGAGATAAAAAAAAAACAATCAGCGGATTTCTATCACTTGAAATACATGAGACTATCAGTGATGTAGCATGTTCAGCCAGAATTTTGAGTGACAAACTGTGATTTTAGTTTGAAAAATATTTTCTATTGTTTCTGACGATGAACGCCTACAGTATCGTGCTACTATGAAAAGCTTTACTAGAGGACATGGTACAGCGCTGGAGTTGAATGTCACTGTCTTCAAATACTCGAATTATCATATTGTAAGAGTATGCCAGCTTGTTTGCATAAAAACTTAGATTCTTATTTGCTAGCTCTAGTCTGACCCTAATTATTCTCGTGTGTCTCAAGGAGAAATAAATTGCTCTTACTTGAGATTTGACATTCTCGTACTTTTGATCTCACAGAAGTGACAGAATATCTTTATTATATGCGAGCACTACGCCAATCTTCTTCAAGCAAACCTTTTCTGAGTGATGCTTCACAGATACATTGCGGATCAAAACGTCTTTCTTCTCTGTCAATACGAGACTGGCTTTATTTATGACAGTTCGCTTTCTTCTTCAAACTTTGAACTGTTCTGGAATACATCTTTCCTCTTGAGTGTTTTCTTGAGAACACAGCTCAAACTCCAATATGCCAGATAATCACTTTTGAGCCACGCACGTCATGTGGTCTGTAATATAGGGCTGACTTATAGAGCCCGACACACATACCTCAACCTTGACGGTCTTGTAAGTAGGGCAGTCACCCTTCGTCTTTAACGAATCCTCTCGGGGCACTCAGTCCCCTATACTTAGAGTAGGCAACGACGAACATTTTACACTCTATGTCCGATGGAATATAATGAAATATACTGACAAAAAGAAAAGAATAGCATAAGTTAATCTTCGTTTAACACGTTGGCAACGACGTTGAAATCTTACTTTGTTTTCACCACAATATGCTCGAATTACTGCACACCATATCCATATAGTAACACCGTGATACAAGCGATCGATGTATATAATTTATTATCACCACTTATTGAGCAGTTTGCAACTTATAACATTGAGTTCGAACAATCTGTAACTTATAACAACATAGTATATTCACATATAACATAACATAGGTAAATAACAACATAAAACAATTGAATTATTACAATAATATACATTCAGTGCAGTTGTAAAACAATGGATACTTATGCAATATCCATTTGTTGATTACAAACAGCAACTACGTAGTATCGCTAGACATACAGAAATATGCGAAATCGTAATGCTTTCAGCAAACTGAATTGCATCAGAAATTATAACATTGCCATTCAGAGGGAAAAAGGGATATGCGATGTCATGCCATGAATTTACGTCTTATATAAAAAATAGTGAAGTTTCAAACAACTGAGCGCTTTTCTGCTATAATATTTACGTTTTAAAATAACCTTAGATACCGGTTGACGTCGCAAAGATAACGATAAGGAAAATTCGGTGAAACGCCGCGGTAGAGGATAAAGACAGCAATCCTCACAGCTGACTGTTCGTTGGGTGTTACTGTGCCGTATGGTAGAGAGAAGTGAGCGAGACAATGGCTCGCACGATGAATTTTCGGTTGAAAGCCTGAGTTTACTTGGCATAATTCAGTTGCCGTGGCCCATTTTTTCACATCCTCGAAGACAACACCTTTTTCACATTTCTCTCAGGCTTTTAGCAATTATTTATAAGCTTAAATCTCGACGATTATCAATAATACTCTTGGCTTCACGAAAAACCTCGAGAGTGCTGAATCAGCGCAAATAAGTTCACCTTTCACACTCGACGCTCACTTTTTGTCCAGCTATTTCCAGCTATTTAATAGACTTAATGCACTAATAAGCTAGCACAAATTTTGATAATAATCAAAGCAAAAGATGGCTTTTGAAAAGGTCTCCGCAGAGAACTGCAGGAGCAAAGAGAAGATTACGATTCGCACTTCTAGGTTAAGTTATTACCTAAACTTAATGGTGAGTTTATTTGACAAGATAAAATGAAAGTGGAAGTCTAAGCCCATAGAACGGCTAAGCCTAGTTCCTTCAACATTTTTAATACGAAGAATCTACAATCAATCCCAAAATGGGGAAAAAGTACGTGTTGTTTCGCGACGGCTCTGAGATCGTTGCGCGCAGCGTCTTTCAAAAGACGCGCCATTATGCCCGCCAAAGGAAAAACATAATCGTATTTCTATTGCTACAGCGCACTGAGAAGTCCTATTTGGAAATCAAGGGTGCTGTCGAGATCGTCGAGATATGAACTATCGAATGGCTACTAGATGACTGAATGAAAGGCGAAAAAGGCCTTGTCCTTCAAAGAGTGAGAAATGGGTGCCAAAAACGGATCAGTACCGTTTATTTGGAAAACACGAATTATCAACAAAAAATATAAGTCTCAACACAATGCATACCTTGTCAACAAAATAGCAGCGATCCGTATTTGTAAGATCAATCCAAAGTCCTAATTTCCTCCACTGTGTGAACGATGTTCGAACACGTGTTGTGGATGGAGTCTCAAATTCTCCTCGTTGATATTCCCATCTTAAAGAGCACAGAGTAGAGTTTTAAAAGGCAGGAACAATCCATCAATTAGCTTAAGTTATTTGCAATGGATACTATGGAATGATACATAAAAGGAAGGAAATTATGAGAAGTATGATACTGATGACATGACATAGAATAATACTTCACACTCTGGGAAGAGTACCACCTGTATCTCATACCCAACTATTCAAGGGGTTTTTTTCGTTAGACAAATATATTTCACTAAACTAGCAGCCTTTAGAAGCTTAAATCTCGGCGATTCCACTTCAAAGAGTCGCTCTTGTGGTGCAGGGGAGGTGGGGAGGTGGAGCAGACCGTTCATTTCTGCCAGTTAGACACGCGATGTGTTGGGTCCATGGGGCAGCCATGTGCTAGAGAGTAGAAAAAAGGTAGACTTTGTCGACATGGTGGGCCACCATGTGTAATGACAATAACGTTTTCATTTGTTAATGAGTATCTCAGGCTTGATTCATAATTCACTGCAGCGACTCATAGACAGTCCCAACTATGGAGAATTGCTCATTCAGGTATCATCTAACAACAATTGAGTGACTTGGATGGCTACCACAGCTCTTACACAGTTAAGAATGGAAAGAGATGACTGAGCTGAGGTGTGAGATGAAAAATTATAGGTGATGCTGCAAAAACGTAAGTGAAGAAATACTAAAGAATTTTGAAAACCACCTCTGGAAAATATCTGGTAGTGAAGCGCCCGGTGGCGGACTGTACCAAGCGTTGCTTGATGATGCCTACCGCACAGTAGCCGACCAAGGCATCGTGAAAAGAATACTCATTGCAAACAATACCTGAAATGAAAAAGTCAAGAAGGCGAAATTGCTCATGTCATTTAACTGTTCTAATGGCTTGTTCGATAACAACTTATTTTATAACGTGGTGTGAAAGTGCGCTCATGCGCTGATGGTAGAGGCGACAATGAAGGCCGTGTAGGCGCACTGACGATGACAGCCATCTAGATAAGCTCTGGAGACCAAATGGTCTGGTGCTGGCGGAGTTCCATTATATTATATTATACCATTGGAATGGAGCCTATATCCTATGAAAGAGAAGGCGCGCGACAGCGACGTGTTGGCGAGGATATCACAGAAAGGTCGACTATGTTGCCACGGTGAGCCAAAATATACAATGACAATAACGTTTTCCATCGTTTAATGAGCTTCACAGGTTCAATTCATAATTCACTGAAGCGATTGATGATCATTCACGACTACACAGAATTTGTTCTTCATGTATCATCTATCAACGATTGATTGACCTGAATAACTACTAATACTCTTACAGAGTGAAGGATAGAGAGAGATGATTGATGATTAAGACACGAAATGGAAAGTGAAAGGAGACGTTGTAAAGATGGAGGTGAAAAATACAACTAAAAATTGAAAATCACTTTTGAAAAATATTTGTTAATGAAGCGCGCGGTAACGGGCTGTACCAAGCGCTGGTTGGAAATGCGTACAGCAGAGTTGCCAACCATGTGACCCTGACAGGAATCCTCATACTGTGCTACATCTTCATTGCAATCAATCGATGCTTTGCTGTCTGAGCATGAGGAAATTCTGTGATATTCTCAAGAAACACTCAGAAAGCTATAAAAATATAAGAAAAAAATTCACACAATAGTGATATATGGAGTTCTCGTACCTCAGTTGTATCAAAGCTATAGATTGTAAATATGAACGTATCGTGGGAATTCAAATGAACAAGATGGGAATAAAACCGGTCGACATTGCTAAAATCGACTGCTTTCAAGCCAACAATTGTGTACAGAGCCGTGAAACGTTCCAAAGAAAATTGGAGATCTTGAAAAGTTCCAAAGATAATCAAAGAGAATTAAGAAAATTGAGGATTGTTTTCGAAGAGGTTGTTTAACCACCTCGTCTATTGAAAAACATTCAGAAAATTCGATCCGAAGTCCAACGAATTCCGGGACGTTCGCTGCGTAAAATGGCTAAGAGAGCTAGGGATAAACTAGTGGGAGCGTTCGAAACATTGTCAAAGATAACCTGAAGCTGAGCAGTTACAAGCACTCGTGCTTACATCCTTGCCAAAAATAAAAAAAAGGCTTTCAAAAGTTCACCAAATGATTCGTTTAAAGCTGGTGCACGTTTTTCAGAGGTTTTTAGTACGGATAAGAAGAGATTCACTGTCAAACCACCCCACAGCAGTCATAATCGACGTCATCTTTTCAAGAGGGGTAAGCAGAGTCCGCTCTAGCAAAAGCAATAGGCCGCAGCCATTTTTCAGCCTGTGGGGCCTTTTAGGGATATCGGTATTTTGTTTGATATCCGGATACCGGTGTCTTCTTCTTGACTGTCGTAGATTAGTGGTTGAGTACGTGTTCTTGCAAATTCGAGGATAGCTTGGATGTGGCGCTCGTTGTTGACTGTCGGAGTGTTGCGGGGGGAGGGGGTGGGGTGAGGATCGGCCTCGCACATGTCGCGACAACAAACTCATCCACTCGGCTATATCGCCCTCCGCTATTTTCAGTCTTGTGTGAAATTGGCTTTGTTATTAGGAGATGTCAAAAGAGTGGTGCACAGAATTCAGTGGCAATTACTGGACAATCATAAAACACGATATATTATTGGGTGAAAGCTGCCCATACTATCGTCTACACGTGCTAAAGAATTGCATAGTTTGCACTAGTGGAAGAAATAGAACTTTCGTAATCGCAGGTATGACGCATCTATCCTCTTGTAAGGCATAAAACTAAAAGCTCTCGACGGTGGTCAACTCCTGAAAAAAGGGTCATGTATTCCTCTCCATTCGTGACACCGTTTGAGGTGACCTATCTGACCGTCCACAGATATCTTCCAAACTCAATTCATTCAATTCAGTCGTCTATAAGATAACTTACGCGTTCTCTGCAATGAAAGATCGAGTGAAGAAAGTTCAACTGTAGCTCAGCGTCAGATTTCGCAAATTTACCATCTTTGAACAACTCTTGAGCAGTGAATCCTATAAGCCATCTCTAATAAAAACCATTTTTGTTTTGGATGGAGTTCAACATTTTCACACGAACAATAGCAAAGAAATTTGAAAACTGAGCCGAAGTCAGATGCGTGTTTACGATGAACAATTCCGCGTAGTGCTTCATAATAGGTAATTTCAAAAGTACTATACCGATATGGATCGATCCCAGTGTTCCAAGAAATTCTAAATGGCGAATCAATGTGAATATTAGCACTGACATCGATACGTTCGAAAGCTGCAATTTCGTGACCACTTCTCCTCACATAGAACACCGTGAGAGATTCGTATGTATATGTCGTAACAGGAATTAAAGATAGTATTCGAATTCCGAATTCAACGAATAAGGCCACAGCTAATAACTTGAAATTGAAAACAAGTTCTTAAGACGGAAATATCGAATTTTCCCATAATTTCGAGTGGTAGCCAACAGTATATCAAATCACTGTTTCTAACCTTCCAAACAAGACTAATATTGATGCACAGATCCAGTTCAAAATGTTGTCAATGGCATAAAGAATTCAACTAGTTGAGTGAAGATCACAATCTACATATTTGACTAAGGCACGCTATTCTCTCGTTCACTCGGTAGCTAGTCTATTTCATTAACAGTACCTAGAAAAGTTCCGATATTTCCATGCTGCGACAGTCGCGTGAACTGAAGAACTTGCGCCAGTGTTTGTGTGCATAGTAAATTACTCATAAACTGATGAGTTTATAGAGTAGTCGCTGTTCTTGGTATCCAACGACTGATAAAGCATTGTAGAAAAGATAAAAAAAAATTAACCTGCAGTTTTGCACTCCGAGCACTCGCAATGAGTTGTGCTTAATCCAGTGCTTCCCCTTTTTTTACTCGTTTTCACAGCCTATAAAAAGCAAACTGTATTCGGTAAATCTCGACTTCTATTCAAAAGTTACGCTTCAAAACGTACTCATCATGCGTTTCATTTATTTCATTTCACGACAAACAATGAGAAGATATCAAACCAAAGCAATTACATGACATATAAAAAAATCCATTTTACTAACCATTTTATTTGTTCTTCTATGCCGAGATGTTCCCAAGTTTTCAGTGGATTATCAAAATGCTCACCGCGAAGTTGGAACATTGTGAGAAGTGCTGCCTGGAAAGGTGATTTTGTTGAACGTGGGCAGTTCTTTATTTGATCATCAATATTCAAGTATTATAATCAAAATTTTGAACGCACAATGAAAACTGATCCGCCACTTTTATGTAAACAAAACTTTGAAGAAACACTTTTTCTCCATGTCGTTTATTTTTTTAGTAAAAAAAGATATGCCTAAAATTCCAACACAGCTGTAAAAAAAGACTTATAAATGATTATATGCAAGGAATAAGCAACAGACAGCTATCTCCAAATGTTATAATCGCTATCAAATCACGACTCTTTGTTATTCAATGAGCATGCAAATACAGTAGTATGGCTAAAAGAAGACGGCCAACTTCAGATCATGCTTCATATTAAGTAATTTTTTTCGACAGATCGCACGATGCGAAAATTCTCTAGCAGCTAAAAGTCAAACATGGTCAACAAAAGACACTTCAGAAAACAATTGAGAATATATGAACACTACAAAGTTTGGAACGTAGTCCAGAAAAATGCTTACAGCACGAAACGATAGCGGCTTATACAAACTTGACTGACTCATTATTTTCGTATACCTAAAGTTGAAGCGTTTTGAAATCAAGTATAAAAATAGTAAAATATAAGAAAGCAAAAGTTTAAAAACTAAAAAATAGAGCAACAACTGAATTAATGAGCTATGACTCACGAGTGCTTATATTGGTAATGATGACAATAATAATATTGATAACGATATCGATGACGAACAAGTTCAAACCTGATTCATTTTGCTCATACGAGACGAGATCACTGCACTGAGTTCGCCAGCCGATAATAGAAAGGCTTATTAGACTTAGGACGCGTGAGAACAATCAGACCACATGTTTCGAGGAGTGGTATTGTTTATGTTAACGCGACAGAAACAACACTTTCGCTGATGGCAACGAAAGCTCCCACCGGGTCCTCTCAGAAGTTTCTGGTTGGCTTGACACGGTATCTTATCGGAGGCAATGCAAGGACTTGTCGCGAAAATTGCGACATACTTTCTATTTGATCAGTTAAAGCATTTTCAGATGCCATGATTAGATCAGATTTCTTCACAACAGAAAGATTCTGGCTAAAAATGAATCCATCCGATTTTCTCGGGCATTTAGCACGAGACCGCAAAAATTTGTGGCACATTCTAATCTGCTCTGAACACTATGATGCTTACATGGGTGGCAAACCTCCTTATTCTACAAGCAGCGCATCACAGAATAAAAGGGCAACTGGATTGCAAACGATCTAAGAAAACAAAGCACCCCAGTACCTGTGCACAGAAGCAGTTTGATGATGATTTGTAGAATTACGATCTTTGCATAGAAAGCGAAAAGAGTAGTTTGTGGAACTCTGCTCTGTTTCTGTCTGCAAAGTAGAAATAATGATACAGTTTCATTTCACGCGCCCAGCCACTACAGGTTTTTTCTGATTATGAGGGGACAAATGAAGAACCGACATCCTCGCTGGAGAAAAAGTGCTCACAGGAGGGCTAGTAGCCGTTGAAAGCTTATAGTTCTGGCTATAGCCCCACGCTGCCGGTTTTCAAAAAGACCCTTTGACAACGCTGTAGAATCCGCACAAATTACGTTTTAGATGTGCATATTTCTCGCCGGGCAAAGCTTTTTCTCTAGACTATCAGTAAACTTTCGCCAGCGTAATCGTTTCTGAATCCAACGATATGCTTATGTTATGTAAAGAGCGTTTCTCTGTAACGCAACAGCGAAAATAAGATTGTTTACATGCGCGAGCAACTTCACCGGTCGCTGGTTGAGGCAGCGATAGGGGTTGCGCGATTATGGATCGATTTTCGACCATATGAGCGTGTAGAGAAAAGCTCGTAGCGTCTAAATGTTTTCGAGTCGCAGTTGGAAGCAAATAGGACGCTCTGGTACCCCGAATTTTATTAAAGTGATCATAATATTGATTGTTTCAAGCGTATTCATGACAAGTAAACGTATTTAAAGCCTTTTGTATAGAGTCACATGCCTCATCTGGAGTTTTCCTTTCAAAGCGGGGAAATAGTTTTTTTTCATAAGATCGACTGTTTTTTAAACCTCGCAATAAACATTCAAAATAAATCGAGAAAAGAATGTCCAAAGCCTAAACGAGGTTGCTACGCCAGGGTCATACACCGGTGTTTCGGTTGAGGTTGAGGAAAACCACCGAAGCACCAGTGTATGGCCCTGGCATACCAGCCTCGTTTAGGCTTTAGACATTCTTTTTTGAAGTTATTTTGAATGTTTATTGCGAGGTTTTGAAAACAGTCGATTTTATAGATCAATTTTGATCTACCAGCCAAAACCATCGACTGATGGTGATGGACCAGTGTCATTGTACACTATGCCATCACCACAAACGCCTCCCTCTTTGCTACAGTGCAGGGTGGGGCGGGAGTCACTGACGAAGAGGCCGAAACCTCCGAAGCACCGGTGTATGACCCTGGCGTATCAACCTCGTTTAGGCTTTAGACATTCTTTTTTTGGAATTACTTTTTAACTGAATAAGAAAGAATTGTACCAGCTTAAGACCGGTCAAAAATCAATTAATAACTGCTCAACCCCCATTGCTGCCTCGACCAGCGGCCCGTGAATTGGCCAGAGACCACCTTGCTCGCGCTTGTGAACCAATCTTACTTTTCGTGCAACGTTGCAGAGAAACGGTTTTTTTAGAATATAAGTACACCGTTAAAATCAGAAACGATTACTCTATCGAATGATTACTAATAGTCCAAAGAAAGAGCTTTGTTCGGCGAAAAATATGCACGTCTCCAAAGCATGAATTCCTCTGTAGCAACGACAAAAAAAAAGGTTTTTCGAAAACTGGCGCATATGGCTGTAGCATGAAGTGTCGACTTTCGACGACGACAAACATTTTACACTGCAATTCAAGTGAAATTATCACTGAACAGACAGTGTTGCACGCTGGATTGCTCTTGGCTGGTATCTTCAAATTATCGTACCTTTTGTTTCCAGTGTTTTGTTAAAACCACGCTGAAATTTCAACATGCCAGATAATCATATGCCTGTCTGTTCAGTGACAATTTCACTTGACTTATAGTGCAAAATGTTCGCCGTCGCCTACTCTTAGCATAGCGGACTGAGCGCCCTAAGAGGATTGGCCCTAAGAGAACTAAGTGGTGAACAAGGCCTCAGACGGGAATCGAACCCGCGCTTCATCGATACCGGGGACGCGTGCTGCCACTACACCACTAGTGGCGCAAATGTGCCACAAATGCACTCAATTCACCAAGGTATATATATATATATATATATGTATATATATATATTATGTACATATATGTATATATATATCCAGAAAAAAGTTCTGCGAATTTTAATTTTGCTAATTTTAGCACTGATACGACATTTTTTTATTAGTGTGGTGATTCTATTAAATTCCATGATGAAATTTGGTCTAGACTTCAGATGTGCTCGAGTGAAAATCAACGAATCACAGTAGTTGAGTTGCACAAAATGCTCGCTCATGTTTCCGCTATGAGTTCGTGAACAGCCTGTGTTAAAGCCGTAGCAAACGCGTCTACGGTGCTGCAGCGAGTCGCCTAAATTTTCTGACACGGCATGGACAACACAGGGTGATCCATTGGGCTGAGACAAGGCGAGTCTGACGGCCGAGTGTCTCTACCAATGGAAACAGTTCTTAACATAAGGCAATCGTTGAGCAAGCTGAATTCGCAAATGCTCAGCTTTGTTGAAATGTAAATCTGTTGGCGCCAAAGTGTTGAGTAGTTCATGGTTCATGTATGCCTCGTGAAACTTGCTGGTGATAGCTGGCAGCGTTGATTTTGACGTTCTGTTGATGAAGACCAACAGTATTTTTCTGGTGGGCAAATGCCGGCCCAGACCACCATAGAGGCCGAAAGTAACTGTGGCCTAATTTTTTTGCTACTGCACAGTTCTGCTGACCCTCCTTGGAGAGTTGACGTCGATAATGGCAATAGAAATACGATAGAAACGTGTGCGAGCATCTTGTACAATTCAACTATCGTGAAACATTGATTTGAAACACGATCCATAACTTGAGCACAACTGAGAATATACAATTCCCAAGACGGACTACCGGTTAATCTCGGCATTTTAGGAATAGATCAGCATTCTGTTAAGCAGTTCCGAGGTGATAAGTATCGTATTTGTCAATTGAATACCAATGATGCAATACAATACAGTGAAGTAATGTAGTATGATAGTACAGTAATCGTGGTGGCTTAAGTTTCCGCGAAGATAGAAAATTTTCAGAGCCTGGAAAGGTCAAATTGATTTTTTTAAACTTCACGCTCTGAAGATAGCGTACCTTGCCAAAACTTAAGCCATCATGATTGTTGTACTATTTGTGAAACACTACTTCACTGTATCATTTTGTATCACTAGTATTCAGTAAACAAATAATATACCTAACACCTCGGAAATGCTTAACAGAATAAAGTACTGAAATTAAACAAATGAATGACGTGGATTCTACATCAAAATTGAACAAGGAATTCAAAAAAAAAAACATTAGCAGCAATATAGAAATATCATGTAATTGCTAAAATAGACAGAATAAAAATCGACAATACTATCTCTGTACACCATATACATGTATATATGTTAACTCTTTCTCAAGGATGATTGACTCGCCCACGTAAGTCGGCATCACCGGATTATTCTTTCATTCTGGGTGGACTTCAGGCATTATTATACGGTAAAGTATGCAGGAAAAAGCTTGACATCGTCGAAAAATGCAAGCAGTACAAAAGCGCTGTGCACACACTAATAAAACTTACGCTTATGTCTTGATTTTTCTGAAATGTTGTACAAAATACAGACAAAGTAAAAATAGGACTACGCCTTTTTTTTTCTCGGAAATAAAATAGACGCCCAAACGTTAGCCCTTAAAGGCCAAAATGGTGCATTCAATTGAGTTTCTGTGTCCATAGCAACGACGGTTTCAAGAGAAAACAAGAAAAAAAGATAGGACTTTGCATTTAAGAGGTATATTCATATGAATTACAATTTTATTAGAAGGCCACTTACATGTAGTTGTATAGCAATCAATGACGCGGCCAATGATGAGGACGAGCATCGTCGTGTTTAGAAGACTGAACCCGTCAGATGACGCGGTTGTTCTGACTTCACACCATGATGGAGTCGATGAAGCCGACGGAGTACATCACATCACCTTGCGTAAGGACCGCCCAGAAGAAACCGAACTTCCCGCGGAGGGAGGAGGCCGGTTTTTTCGCGCACGCAAACGCGGACGCGCCTCGTCTCCGCGATCGCTGGCGGGTCAGTTATGGACCTGCAGAGTGTGCGATCGATGCCTTGAGGTAGATCAGATCGATTCTGAGAAATTCAGTGTAACCCATCTGATTATCTAAGGGCAACGGAATTTATTTGTACAATATGTTGTTCAGACACATCAACGGTGGCATTGTTCTTCACTCCATAATGGGAATAACCATCAAAATATGATGAAGTAGAGATCCAAAGGACCAACATAAACTGAGAATTTGCTATAAAGCCGTCCTTATTTTTATAGATACGTTACTTGAAATGAGGGAGGGTGGATTAGTGTGGTCGTTAGTGATGCAGCGCATCGAAGAAAGGTGTTATACAAGGCGTTGGTTCAATCACCTCCCACATCCTTCCCCTGTAAAAAAAATGCTTGATTTATTGTACTCTACTGTATACCATCCGGCATCAAGCAACTTCTTTCAAACTGGGTTCCAAAACTTCATGCACGTTTGAGATCGTACATGATATCTTAGCCTCTGGAGAAAATAGAATTCCACCTACGGGAGAGCTTCTTGAAAGCCCACATTGCCCTAAAAGAAGACAGAAAAATCCTTCGTGACTACAATTTTTTTTTTGATTGCTCAATATTTTTTACAGGCTGTTCAACAACATTATTTGGCAGTACTTGATAAAAACATGAATAAGGCGTCGTCAGGTAAATTGCAATTGAAACTCTGTTTCATGGGCAATAAAGACATATCTCTGGGGTGATAGAATTATGCGAAGAATGCAATCTGCGTCTCGTCCTAACCTTTATTTCTGAACACCGACCATAGAGTTCATGAACGATGTATTCTCCAATTGTACTGCCGCTCACATGATCTAGGTCGAATTGTAGCAAAGATATCCAAAATGCGAGTTATATTCAATATCGAAAAGAAAGCACAGTGACTGCAAAAGCACTGTCTCGTTCATTAAAGCTGCGGAGCTCACTCAGTCAGGATGCACGCGCTATCTTATTTATTGTTATAATTAGAGATGGCTAATTTATAGCTGAGGCAAATTGTGCTAACTCGAACATTTTTCTTTTTGTTATTCATCCGTAGATTTTCGTCCGCATTGTATGGATATTTTAGTGAGAATTATTTAACCAACTTGAACTCGGCGAAATTTGATGCTTTTACCCAAACTTATAAATTGATTTTCCTGTATTTGTATCGTGTTTTTATTTTTTTTCTCTCGCTAACTGTACTCTCATTTTTTCACCTCACTGATTTCAAATAATCAGAGCTAAAATGCTCCTAAATTGCTTTATACCTATTTTGGATTTGAATCTTCGTACCGTGCATTCCTCTGTATATCATGCATATGTATATATTTAATGATAGTTATTTTTTTCTCTGTACACGACTTAACAGCAATTTTCGATTTAGCTCCAAGTACTTGTCCATTTATGAATACAACTATGTTGATATTTCACCATTAGCCAACAAGCTGACGCTAAAATCTTTATTTATTGAATACAAGCGCATGAAGGTTACAACAATATTCAACTCAAAGAAGTCGTTAATGTTTGAATTAACGGCAAGGTTTTGATTTTGGTACGAAGATGCACAATTCTTCTTGGAATTTCGGTAACGATGAAGGAGTCATGATGATTTTATGAGCCGTAGTACAGAACGACAATCCCGAGAAGTGATTTTGTCGCGTAAACTCGGCGCTATTTTCCGACTAAACACCTACCTCTGTTCCGTAGACCGACTTACTTCTGACACTGGCATTCTTCAGTGATTCACCGATTTTCCTATGGAAAAAAATAAGGAAGAGAAGATGAAAGGAAGAAAAGGAAATGTGTGAATCACTGATCTTAATGCGTATTTTGAATTCACGCCAATACGCTAACGAATGATGTGGTTTTTGGTCAACCTTGTGAAAACGTTGTAATGTCATAAATTGAGGCAGACCATCGCTATTTAACCAGAACAATGAATTAATCTTTGTGTATTTTCTGATGTGCATCGCAACGGTTGTAGCGTTACTAAATGTTTCCTTCCCTTCATAACTTATCAGTGTACTTTGTCAATCACAGTTAGCCTGTTGCTTGGATTTAAGAGTGTGTTTATTTAGTTATAACAGCGCGAACTGCGTCGTGGTTAAGGTGAGTGCGTTGTACAATGGATGACATGATGTAATTGCGTGCTCAAGGCTCACCAAGCCCTTTATCTCTCCGGCGTCGGTGATTTAACAGCAGACTTGTCTGGGAGGATGAGCAACACTGACTTGATACATTGGCAGGCCACCTCGAGTCAATGCGAAGTTCAAATATGCATTCGATCATCTCAAACAAAGCTAAAATTTGAATACGAAAACTTGACGTACCCCGGGGGATCAATCAACGCTGAGAGCTTTATATTTTATCCTTTATACAAAATATTCGATTCCATGCGAGAGTTAGACCAGAGTTTAGACTATACCAGATCGCGTGTTTACCACTGCACCATCGAGGCCACCTTTTCGCTACCATTCTTTTTGATATTTATGACGTCATATTGTTGTTGAAGTAGCAAAACAAAAATATAGATTATTGATATAGTAGGAATATTCACGAAGCATTCCTTTTCCGGATAAAAACAGCTGTGAATCTACTAAATGTCATCAACAAACAGCCAAATATATGTGTCTAAATATTTGTTCCAGTCATTGCCATCGCAACTCAGGTTACTTGTTCAACGAATGGTCCTGAAATGTAAGTTTTTTGGTTCAATAATTGAAAATTCCTCTGAAATTTTATTCATATCTATGGCGTCACATCTAAAGCAATTTGGGGTGCTTCCAATATTCGATCCATATCCAACAACCCTTGTCTATAAAGATTCCCGAAATTTAGGCGAAGACTAAGCTTTCATTATAGAATGCATTACCTGCTTATGGGTGCCGCTGATTTTAAGCTGTGTGAATTCTTGCAAAAATCCTAGGTTTACTTTACTATGACGTTTATCAGGCTACCCACGCAGAGTCAGTCTGCAGTTGCTGAAAGGGACTCCTCCAAACAATCCCGATGGCTCTCGGTCACCCCGGAAACTTAGATGGAATGATTGGGAAAGAGGCGTCAAATCCAAACCCTTCACTAAAGTGTTACCTGAACACTCATGAGAAAATGAACTGCCTTCATTTAAAGAAATTTGGAGACATTGAACGTGAGAAAAACTCACCGAAACCAACTCTGTCGTCGGAGACTGCCCATAGAGTTGGAATAACACCCATAATATCAAAAACACCCGGAAAACTTTCTCTGCTGATGATCAAACAATCGAATTCGAAGCAGTTAAAAGAGAAAGTTTTTTTCTCTGAGCAAAATCGCTCTTGCAAAATTTTTTAGGTACAATACTCTCCTGGCTGATGGTTAGCGATCAGTGCAAGAAAACTGCTTATACAAGAAAAAAACCAAGCAATGCTACGACGTGATACGCCGTAGCCGCAACTGTTGTGGCGACCAAAAGGAGCCGAAACAAGAGGAGAGTGAAGATTTGGCAATGAAGCGGAAGCTGCCGAAAACAGTGAGGATGGTCGGTTTTGAGAAGTTGTTGCCGGGGTCAAGGTCCTAACGCTGGGTCCCCGGTTCTTACGGCGGGCCCACGTGTCACATGATCTACATGGCCGAACAACACGTTCAGAAGCCGCTAGAAAATCTCAAGAACATGCCGCAGGTCGTCAGTTTTACCGATTTACAGCCGCATCTCAGGCTTTAGACCGGAAAGCGGCCTAGACCTGAGACTGCGGGTAACTGCCTTGGGATTCTCGCCATACTTTTGATCTTTGATCCTTGACCCCGAGCTGCCGATGAAGACCAATGGCATCTTTCCGAAAGCGCCAGTGTCGACCCAGAGTGTGGAAGCTGGAAATTGACTGCGACTCATAGTATTTGCTACTGCGGACTTCTGCTGACCTTTCTTGAGAAGCTCATGTCGTATCTGGCCATTATGGAGTGCCTCGACCGTGGCGCTATATCTCCTCATTCGTAAAAAGCGCCACACGAGCTTCAGCTCGACAAGCGAATCATTCGGCAAGCCTTCAAAGCTATTTTCCTTCACTTTTTTTTTCCAAACATGTGAACACGCGAGATCTTGTAGCAGCACAGCTTCATCTTATCTTTGACGATATTTCGGACACTCCACTCGCTGATCCAGAGTTTCCCAGGCCATTTAGCCACAACGAACGCTCCCATTTCGTGCTGTCGGACTCTTCTGGATGTTTTGCGGAGTAGACGAGGTGCTTGGACGATCTTTTCGAAGATGATCCTCTATTTCTCCAAGCTCTCTGAAACAATTCATAGCTCTCTAGACATTTGCTGCTTTGAAATCAGCCGATTTCAACATTGCCAGCCGTTTTCATTCCTGTCTTGTGCAACTCAAGTACTCGGATGCATTCATTTTCAGGATCACTAACTTTAGTACAACTGAAAATAGACAAATATCGCCATTGTTTATAGTGACAAGTACTAGTGATGATTTGCCGGAGATCAGAAGAGGTGGCCCTTGGACTTTGTTGATTGTTATATAGACCACTTTCTTCAAGAGTTTTTATTTAGTTTTCGAGGTTGGAGAGCAAATGTATTGGGAGAAATAATTATAATAACATTGTGCATCGTGAGAATCACCTGTCAGTGAGAAGATCTGAAACAACGCCGATTGTAGAACTTGTGATAATGATAAGACTATAATATCTAAAATATAATGTAGATTGTAATCGTGTTATTGAGACAACGACATGCACACCATGATTGGAGTCCATTTGAATAGGCATCTAAAAACATTCACTGCTATTCTGGTACTAAGATAGTTTGTGAGGAAAATTTGTAAGTCAACTGAGCTCATGGAATCAGCCCTTCAACTATGAGTGCAGAAGACTGCCATTTTCTGAACAACGATTGTCACACTTAGGCAGCAGAAGAATATCATAAGATTATCTTGAAAGAAAAGCGCATTTCTTTTGTAACTTTTCCACAGATGGACAGTCAGTATTTCTTGGCACTGTAAAAAAGGCAATGCAAACATGACCAACTTAGTTTGTCCAGAATTTGTGCAGTATTTGACAACTGTACGAGTTTTCAATGTTGTTCATATGCTTCCGATGAATACTCCATTGGGGACGATCGACAGAAACTTGCGGACATGATCTCTTGAAAAACCTGATCCATGAAGAGTCGGAGTAACAGTGAAATTCAAGTTAGGACTGTTTTTTGGCTGAACAAAATTCACTTTCCTTTTTACCTTGAGACTTTTGTGCCGTCGCATATCTGTGCTACTACAAAAGCACTTGTTAGCCGCCTATTGCTCAGAAGGCACCCCCACCGTATCAGTATTTATGGCACCCAAAAGTATGACGAAATCTTAGCAATACTTGACACTCATGAGGATGTCAGGACGAAATTATCGAAGATGGCTTCGATTTGCGCGACTCCGCCCGAAGAAGAATGACTACGCTCATCTCACATCAACATCAAAATTTCCCAATCGCGATGGTGATAGAACTCTCCTTATTTTAGCAGAGAACTGAGTTAGAAGTTCCAAAATCAAAACATGACCATGTCGATTAACGCAGTGATAAGACGTAATTTTTTGAAAGAAGCAAGTCGTCATAGATTCAACCATAATCATTTCGCAATCACACGATTTCGCTTAAGAACTTCTCAATGGATTGTTCAGTGCATTCGATGTCATGGTATATTCGATTGTTGTTTAAGAACTCGTTTGAAAATTAGTATAGCCTGGCAGCATTTTCTGAGCTTTTTATGAGGTCTGTTATGACACTTTCAGCACTTACTCTATTACCTCCTGGGCGACTACGCCAGGAGCCGAGAACTGCGTCCAGCACTAAACGTGCCATAACAGACCTCATCAAAGGCTTGGAATAATTTTAGTTTGATACAGATTTGATAGCCTGAAATCCAAATGCAGTGGCCTCACGCGCCATTGGTGTGAAAGAAATGTGTGTTAAACACGCGCCTAGGATCAAATATGCAGCATAACCACCATTACTTGTATAAAATACACTTTTCCCATGCTGTTGCTGATTGTGTGTTGTCCTAACCAACTACTGTCCTTTTGTTTACACATTTGTGCTCTCAGGTAAAAACTTCTCTTTGAAATAACTACGCGAAAGTGTCAAACTTATATCGCCTTTGATTTATAACTTTTTCAACCATCCGATACAGCAGTGTGAAGAACTTAAGTAGTAATACATCTTATAGAATAGCTAGTAGACTTCGGGGATGTAAATAAATAATGATTGAAGTAAGTTCAAGAAGGTGACGTGGACAAACTAAGCCTTTGGTTCATACTACCTTTACAGATTGGTAATGATTTTTGCTGGAATGATTAGAAGAGCCGTAACCAAAGCCGATGGATAGCCGAAATTGATTGACAAGCCGTATATATATATATATATATATTCAAACTACACCCACGATCCTCGATGAAATGGGGTGGATTAAATCTCTTAAGAGTGAAAACGGCGTCTTCGTTTGACAGCCTTCTCCCAAGTTAGAGATTAAAAGTTGCACGGCCGTAAGACTACGTGAACCACGACTACAGATCGGATAGATGGAGGATTCAGCGTTGAGAGAGAGCGATTCTGTAGAATGGAATCAACCGTTGGTTGTTGCCATCTTCGATACCTCATATTACAGAAAGAATGGTGGTAGAGTAGTGGTTTTGGTATTGTAGTGGCAGCACACATCTTGGTAAGAGTGAAATGATGGCAAACTTCGGCCTGAAGTTCAAAATTTTGCAAATCACTTAGCTTCCCTGAGTTACACAAAGAGGAAATATACCTAATGATGATGAGTGATATGCAAAAACTAAAGTTTTTGCACATTACTCTTCACCAATGGGTATATTATAACATCTTACCACCGCTAAAGGCGGTCAAATAAGAAGAATCAGATTGATTATAAAGGAAATAGTTACATTATGAGTACGAAGGACTCAGAAACTGATAAGCATACGTATGAGGGATTAAAAAAATATAAATGCAAATCTTCCCAAGTTAGGAATAGCTATGATAGAGAGGGAAAGAAACAGGTCAATAGAGGAAAGAGTCCTCAAGCCCACTAGATATACTAACATACGAGTCCAAAACGAGATAATCCTATGCACCTCACAGAAGATATCTCACAAAACATCATGAAGTGCATACAAAAAATAGTAAATAAGAGAGTCGAAGAATACTGTACAGAGTCACCTTTAATTACGTGATATGGATGGAGCGCGCTGTTCATTAGACTATCCAAAGATTACAAGGATATTATGAGAATGATACACGAGCTGTCGATACGAGAGTATGGAGGGTGCTTCGAGTGAATATTTTTTGCTCATACTTATTCTTTCATTCGGTGACAATAGAGCGCAAGGGACAATACAATAACATACGGCAACACCCGAATATAGAGATTCTCTGCGAACTAAAGAACAGCCTCTATAGCCCGTATGATCCCCAGGTACACTATTTATGAGAGATAAGTGAACGCTATCCGTTGAAATATTGCGTATAAACATGTATCGTTTCCTGAAGAGTGTTCATAGGAACTCCTTGGAGCTTTTCACGATCCCTATCTCATAATGAGGGAAATGAGTCTCCGCTATAATGTCTTACCAATCACTTTGCTGCACACTGATGTGAGCAACAATATTCCTGTCTACACAGTTCTCATCTTTTGAATAGACCTGATCTCTGAAATTGTCGCCAATCTCGGTCGTCAATGGGGATGAGTCTAGCGACTGGTCAGTTTTCAACCACTTACATCTTTGACTAATTACGGAAAGTAATGTGATAACTAATGAGAAATATATGGTGAGAGGAATGTTTTTAGCTTTCTTTTTCAAAATCTAGTTGATTTTATCCAAAGCAACAGTTTAGCAGACACGAGTGTTTCATCGTTTTCGCCATCATCAGCGCCATTTTCTCTGCCACCCGTTCCTATCATGGGGATTAAGCGTCAGAGTGATCAACTGTAGTCAAGTGAAATTATTACTGACTACTGTTTTGCAGTCAATGCCTCACTATATTTTCAATGATGCTTGCAATAAACACTCAATAAAAAGGTATATAGCGAGAAATTTCGTAATAAGAAGCAGCTCATTGACTAAAGCACTCGTGACAGAGTGAGGGTGGGTTGCATGTAAAGACGATAACATCTGAGCGTTTCGACTATTTTTCGCTTCAAGGTCATCTGTTTGACCTCATTTTGGACTGCAGCATAATCGATGTGCATACAGCGCGATCTGCTTTATTAAATGGGAAGTTTTCTTTGTTCCGGAAAAACTTCAGTTCTTTGTGTTATTGTGATGAATTATGATTTCCGCCACATGCTCATCTACTTTTTGTCCATATAAAACTCTAATTTGCGAAGAAAACTTTGAACGTAAAACGTAATTTTATTTTCGCTTGTACATTGCACATTGCAGACCTTTTCAAAAACAAGATTAAGCGTCGGAATTGTCGAGATTTGTTTTATCTAATGAGTATCAGTACAATCTACTAAAAAGAAATCCACAGACTCTAATCAACTGCGTAAAACAAGCAAGTGTGAAACAATTTTATTTTGTTGCTACAAATTGCTAAGAAGACCTTCTCAGAAAAGAAGCACAGTGCTGAAATGGAGACTTTTGAATAAGTATTGAAATTCTACATAAAAACTAATCGAAATTACAAAAGCTTTTTTGGTTTGTATCCCTTTATGTTCGAAATTGTGCTATTCTCTGCGAAATGATGGCTGGCGTTGCATTGGTCGAGAGAAATCAATAAATGTACGGTACACAATGATTTAATCTGATGAGGATATAACATGTTTTGAGCCGATAGGTCTAGTGCTATATAGGCGCCTACATAGCACTCAAGATTATTCAGATTGAGGATTATTTCACCTCAAGGGATCGACGGAACCGAGAGAGGGTGCTACTGATGAGTCCCAATAGGACGAAATAGGCGCCTATATAGCACTAGACCTATCGGCTCAAAACATGTAATATCCTTATCAGATCAAATCATTTTGAGCGGGTCTTTAAAAAAGCGGTCGCTAGCAGAGGTACGGTACACAGTTTGCTTTGAAATACAGTCTCCTGTGTTTTTCATTATGTAGCAGTCAATCGATGCTTCGTGCACAAATACTTTTACGAAATTGATTTGGCAAAAATGTAGGGATCAATACCTTACGTTAAACTGATTATATAGACCTCGCTCAAAACAAACAAAACAATAACAAAGCAAACAAATAAACATTGTTTTGAGCGAGGTTTATATAAACTGTCAAGAATAAGGTATGACTGTGGTCGCTACAGTGTCGGGGGATTTTGTGACATGACTTACGGTGATGTATTATACGGCGTCGATTCCTCTATATGTAGGAGTATGCCCCCAGGGGGATCGGCTAAACCGAAAGGCACTGTGCTACTGATGAGCTTGGAAGGGCAAAGCAGAAGCTGTCTAGCACTGCATGAGTGGCGCAAAAGACCTTATAATAGGTTAAGACATGTTATCATATTACCAGATTGTCATTATTCTGATTAACTTTGGTAGCTCACTTTTGGGCAAAACTTTAGGGCCTACATCTTGTGAGTGCGACTATTCTGCTGTTCTACGAGTTTATTAGCACTTCGTTGATTACGAAAACTATTAAAGGCATGAGAAGAGCGCTACATATGAGTGATTCTTTTTATTCAAGAGATTTGGTCAGCCTATATTCGCACTTGCTTTCGTCTTTATCAATTGTCTTATAGCGAATGAGGTGATAACCAGCAATGTACAAACAAGTGGATCAATCGCACATCAAATTCAATCATGATGGACATAAACGAGTCACTTTGACATCATTCATTCATTTCAGCGTCTTCCAGTTGTCACGGCTATCAGTTCTTTACTGTATTTCAGCTCATATATGAGTTCCCATATTTGCCTATGAGCGAGAACAGTGGTAATCCTTTGCTAAAATGATTCATGGAACAGGTGACAAATAAATCTCCCTTCTATGTTTACTACTTGTTCATTTGTCTCTTCATCTTGCGAAATTGTTAAAATCATAGAAACCTAATAAGTGAATATGTATCAAAGGGCGAATTCCTAAAAAAAGCCTTCAAACTCAAGATATTTTTTTAAGGTTTAGGAGCGGTAAAGTATGATTCTGAAAAACACTAATATGACCATTTGCTTTCGTTCAAATTTCTAGTATAAAGATTTGAGCGTCGTCGTTATGAATTTCAACTGCAAGTACTGCTATAACTAGAGATCCTGCAATACTCGAAGAATGCGGTTGAAGGGGGTAGCAACATCCACATGGGGCGATGAGTTAATATCATAAACGTCTCCACTACAGACGTGAGCAGGAAGAAGCGAGCAGCTGGGAGCGTTTGAGGGCATTGGGAACGTGTTGAAAAAGACGAAGAATGCTCCACTTCAGCCCACATTTTTAACTCAAAGACTTTTTCCATAAATCATGTCTGAACCTTGAGCGCTGTCTAAGCGAGGCGAAGAATCACTTCGTTATAGAACTTCGCTAAGTTAATGAGCGAACATCAAAGCACAATACTGCAAGCCAGACTATCGAAGATGGACTGAAGCAAACCACATTGCTTTTTGAGGATTATCGATGGAAAGAGCCGTTGATAATATCACTTCTCGTTTTGTCAAAGGCGCAACAACGATCCAGTGCTCTGATATCTTCACAAAAGACCTAGTGGGAAGATATAAGGGGTAGCGAAACCGTAAAACAATTAGAAAACACTGGGATATTCTCACACGCAATTCACAAAAATGGTGCTGATGGCGGCTACGCGACTCACTCGACGATCAGCAGTCGACAGAGATTCGCTTCATCCATTACGTCTGCGATCGCAATTATCGTTGACTTAGTATTTTGGTGGAGCTACTGTACAAGCCCAGTCCATCTGTTTTGTATGACTTGGATGAAATGCATGTTCTGCTTATAACGAATTGATTGGCGCCAAGACATTCATCTTTTTACATCGTGGCAGCGCGACAAATAGAGCGTTTTTAATAGAGTGTGCGAGTAGAAAGCAAAGGCATATCTTCAGTGATAGTGAGATGCGTGCAGATCCAAGAGCTGTGGGCTGCGTGTTTTGTCTGCGATGGATCAGTCAACAAAAATATTCATGCATTCGTCTAAAGTGTGCTGTATCAGAACAAATGACTCTGCTTGGCACTTCCACCTAGTTTCACCCATTTCCTAGCGAATAACAAATTTTTACCGGTAAATCTTTTGTTAGGGGCGCCATGGCCGAATGGTTGTGAGGCTCGTCGGGGCGCGCATGAAACCCAGTTCCCCCTTCCCCAACACTCTCCGACAATCAGCAAGAACGCCACAGCAAGGCTATCTTTGAGATTTCAAGGAGGCATGCTCGAGCAGTATTATACATCATTCTAGAAAAAGGCGATAAACGGATCAAATGCTAGAAGTACTGATATCCGCACAATGAACACAGTAAAAAAATTATGATGATTTGCCATGTAGATAAATGAATAAATAAAATAATAGATCTTTTGTTAGGCAGATTCGTACAAGCACTCTGCAGTCAATTTTACACTAAGACCACTATCTGTAACGATTAGGAAGCGAGAAGTTTTTTATTTTCCTCAAGACAGAGCCATAGCATACAGAGCAAATCGGATACGGAAGAGGGAGATTAAAAAAAAAACCATCAGCGCATTTCTATCACTTGAATTTATGAGACTATCAGTGATGTAGCATGGTTCAGCCAGAGTTTTGAGTGACCAACTGTGATTTCAGTTTGAAAAATATCATCTACTGTTTCTGACGATGAATGCCTACAGTATCGTGCTACTATGCAAAGCTTTCCTAGAGGACATGGTACAGCGCTGGAGTTGAATGCCACTGTCTTCAAATACTCGAATTATCATGTTCTAAGAGTCGACCATCTTATCTTCATATAACTTGAATGCTTATTTGCTGAGCTCGAGCCTGACTCTGATTATTCTTGTGTGTCTCAAGGATTAATAAATTACACTTACTTGTAATTGACAGCCTCACACTTTCGATATCACAGAAGCGATAAAATTTTATTATATGCGAGCACTAGGCCAATCTTCTTCAAAGAAAACCAATCTTCTTCAAAGCAAACGTTTCTCTTCTGTGTCAATATGAGTCTGGTTTTAATTAATGACAGTTCGCTCTTTTCTTTAAACTTTGAACTATCTGAAACACACCTTTCCTTTCGAGTGTTTTTTTTTTTTAAGATCACAGCTCAAATTCCAATATGCCAGATAATCATTTTTTGAGCCACACATGTCATGTGGTCTGCTATATAGGGCTGACTTATAGAGCCCGACACACATATTTCGATTTGACGGTCTCGTAAGTCGGGCAGTTACCTTTCGTCTTTAGCCACTCCCCTAGAGACACTCAGTCCCCTGTACTAAGAGTAGGCGACGACGAACATTTTACACACTAGCTCCGGTGGAATATAATAAAATAAACTGACAAAAAAAAAGAATAGCTTAAGAATTAATCTTCGTTTAACACGTCGGCAACGACGATTAAATCCCATTTTGTTTTTCGCTACAATATGCTCGAATCACTGGCACACCATATCTCATATAGTAACACCGTGACACAAGCGATCGATGTCTATAATTTATTATCACCACTTATTGAGCAGTTTGCGACTTACAACATTGAGTTAACAATCTGTAACTTATAATAACATAGTATATTTACATATAACATAACATAGGTAAATAACAACAATGAAACAATTGAACTATTACAACAATATACATTCAGTGCAATAGTAATACAGTGAATACTTATGAGATATTTGTTGATTACAACCAGCAACTACGAATTATCGCTAGGTATACAGAAAATTTTCGAAGTCATGATACTTATAGCAAACTGAACTGCATTAGAAAACTACAGTATTGCCATTCAGAGCGAAAAAAGGGATATGAGTTGTCATGCCGTGGATTCACGTCTTATATCAAAAAAAGGTGAAATTTAAGCAACTGAGAGTTTTTTCTGCTATAATAATAATCACGTTGCAAAGTAGTCTTGAATAGCAATCGACGTCGCAACGATAACAATGAAAAACTACGGTAAAGCGCCACGGTAGGGATCAAGACAGCAATCTTCACGGCTGACTGTTCGTTGGGTGTTATTGTGCCGATGGCAGAGAGGAGTGAGATAGACCATGATTCGCACGATGTGTTTTAAGTTAAAAGCCCGAGTTTATCTGGCATAGTTCCGTTGCCGTGGCCCATTATTTAACATCCTCAATGACAACACCTTTATCGCATTTTCCTCAGGGTTTTAGCAATTATTTATAAGCTTAACTCTCGACGATCATCAATAATACTCTTGGGTTCTGGAGATACCTCGTAAGTGTGCAGTAGTAGCGCAAATAGGTTCACCTTTCACACTCGACGCTCACTTTTTGTCCAACTACTCCCGGAGGATAATTCAATAGACTTATGCACTAATAAGCTTGCACAAATTTTTGATAATAATCGAAGCAAAAGATGGCTTTTGGAAAGGTCTTCACAGAGAACTGAAGGAGCAAAGAGAATATTACAATTCCCACTTCCAGGCTTAAGTTATTGCCTAAACTTAATGGTGAGTTTATTTGACAAGATAAAATGAAAGTGAAAATCTAAGCCTATAGAACGGCTAAGCCTAGTTCCTTCAACATTTCTGATACGAAGAATCTACAATCAATCCCAAAATGGGGAAAAAGTACGTGTTCTTTCGAAACGGCTCTGAGATCGTTGCGCGCAGCGTCTTTCAAAAGACGCGCCATTATGCCCGCCGAAAGGCAAAACATTATCGTATTTCTATTGCTATAGCGCACTGAGAAGGTCCTTTTTGGAAATCAAGGGTACTGCCGAAATCGTCGAGATATGAAACTATCGAATGGCTACTAGATCACTGAATGAAAGGCGAAGAAGGCCTTGTCCTCAAAAGAGTGAGAAATGGGTGTCAATAAACGGATCAATACCGTTTACTTGGAAAACACGAATTATTAACAGAAAATATAAGTCTCAATACAATGCATACCTCGTCAACAAAATAGTAGCGATCCGTATTTGTAGGATCAATCCAAAGTCCTAATTTTCCTCCATTGTGTGAACGATGTTCGAACACGTGTTGTGGATGGATTTTCGAACTCTCCTCGTTGATTTCCCATCTTAAAGAGCACAGAGTAGAGTTTTAAAAGGCAGGAACAGTCTATCAATTAGCTCAAGTAATTTACAATGGATACTATGGAATAATACATAAAACGAAGGAAATTATGAGAAGTCTGATACTAACGACATGACATAGAATAATAATTCACACTCTGGGGAGAGTGTCACTTGTGATTTCATACCCAACTATTCAAGGGACTTTTTCGTTAGACAACTAGGTACTTCACTAAACTAGCAGCCTTTAGATAGCTCAAATCTCGGCGATTTCATTAGTGTTCTTGGCTCTCAAAGAGTCGCTCTTATGGTGCAGGGAGGTGGAGCAGACCGTTCAACCCTGCCAGTTAGACACGCAGAGTGTTGGGTCCATGGGCAGCCACGTGCTAGCGAGTATATAGACAAAAGGTCAACTTTGTCGACATGTTGGGCCACCATGTACAATGACTATAACGTTTTCATTATTTGATGAGTATCTTAGACGTGATTCATAATTCACTGCAACGATTAATAAACAGTCACAACTAAACAGAATTGCTCATTTAGGTATCATCTAACAAACAATTGAGTGACTAGAATGGCTAGCACTGCTCTAACACAGTTTAGAATGGAAAAGAGATGACTGAGCTGAGATGTGAGACGAAAAATGATAGAAGGTGATGTTGTAAAGACGTAAGTGAAGAAATACTAGAGAAATTTGAGAATCACCTCTGGAAAACATCTGATGATGAAGCGCGCTGTAGCGGACGGTACCAAGTGTTGTTTGATAATGCCTACCGCAATGCAATGATAATGCCTGCCTCATATTGCAAGCAGTATCTGAAATGAAATAAATCAGAAGGCAAAATTGCCTATGTTATCTAATCGTTCTAATGGCTTGTTCGATAACAACTTATTTTATAACGTGGTGTAAAGGAGCGATCATTCGCTGATGGTGGCGGCGGCGATGGAGGCCGCGTAGGCGCGCTGACGGTGGCAGCCATCTAGATAAGCTTTGGAGAACAAATGGTCTGGTGCTGGCGGAGTTCCATTATATTATATTATACCATAGAGTGGAGCCTATATCCTGTGTGAGAAAAGGCGCGGGACGGCGATGTGGCGGCAAGGATATCAAAAAGGTCGACTATGTTGCCACGGTGAGCCACCATATACAATGACAATAACGTTTCCCATCGTTTATTGAGTTTTTCAGGTTCAAATCATGATTCACCGAAGCGGCTAATGATCAATCACGACTATACAGTTTTTGTTCTTCATGTATCATTTATCAACAATTGGTTGACTTAAATGACTACCACTACTCTTACAGAGTGAAGGATAGAGAGAGATGATTGATGATTAAGACACGAGATGAAAAGTGATAGGAGACATTGTAAAGATGTAGGCGAAAAAATACGACAAAAAATTGAAAAATTCAAATCTGAAAAACAATTGTAATGAAGCGCGCTGTAACGGGCTTTCAAGCGCCGCTTGAAAATGCGTACTACACAGTAGCCGACCAGGTAGCCCTGACAGGAATCCCTCATACTGTGCTACATCTTCATTGCAATCGATCGATGCTTTGCGGCATCACGTGACTTGCACATGTTTTTATGCATCGAAGTAGGGCCTGCAACGGATTCCACATTCTAGCACGGTCTCCGGAGCTGAGTAAGTCAACATTTCCACCGTGGTATAATTGGAAGATTCCCTCACTCACACCAAAATCGCTGTTTCTACAGAAGCGATTGTCTGTGAATGAGGAAACTCAGTGATATTCTAGAGAAACACTCAGAAAGTTCTACGAATATAAAAGAAAAAAATCCACACAATAATGATATCATATAATGGTTCCCGTACTCCGAGTAACCATTACTTCCAGTGTTTTACATTATAGAGCGGCTGAGAAGAATGCATTATTGACGTATCGCGAGATAGCATTCCGTCATGAATGTATCTTTCAACGGGATATCGCAAGAACAGATTGAGTTTAATCTGTTCGTTGCTCTAGAACAACCAATAGTGCGCTGTACTGCAAGAAATTTTGCAGGTTTTTTTGCTAATTTTTCCTTAATTTGTTTGCTAACTTTAGCATTGATATAATACTTTTCATTCATTTTAATTATTCTGTTAAGTTATTTGTTATTTCGGCCTAGAATCTGCTTTGATTATTTGTCTATTTTTCAGTAGTACTAAAGCTATAGATCGTAAATATGAACGTATCGCAGGAATTGAAATGAACAAGATGGTAATGAAAACGGCCGACAATGCTAAAATCGACTGGTTTCAAGCCAACACTTGTATACATAGCCGTGAAAACGTTTCAAAGAGAATTGAAGATTTGAAAAAGCTTCAAAGATGATCAAGGAGAACTGAAAGAATTGAGGATTGTCTTCGAAAAGGTCGTTCAACCACCTCGTCTACTGGGAAACATTCAGAAAATTCGCTTTAAAGTTCAACGAATTCCGGAACGTTCGCTGCACAAAACGGCTCAAAAAGCTAGGATAAACTAGTGGAGCGTTCGAAACATTGTCAAACGTAAGCTGAAGCTGAGAAGTTACAAGATCACTCGTGCTCACTTCCTGGACAAAAAAAATGAAAGAAAAACTGCCTTCAAAAGTTCACCAATGATTCGTTTATCAGCTCATGCTCGTTTGTCGAAGGTATTTAGTACGGATAAGAAAATGATCACGTCAAACCACTCCACTACAGTCAGAATCGACGTCAACTTCTCAAGAAGGGCCAGCAGAGTCCGCAGTAGCAAAAGCCATAGTCCGCAGCCATTTTCCGGCCTGTGAGGCCTTTTCGGGATATCGTATTTTGTTTGATATCCGGATATCGGTGCCTCCTTCTTGAATCTCGTAGATCAATGGCTGAGTAGGTGCTCTTGCAAATTCAAGGATAGCTTGGATGTCGCGTTCGTTGTTGATTATCGGAGAGTGTTGGGGGGGGGGGGGTGAGGATTGGCCCTCACACATGCCGTGACGAAAACACATCCACTCGGCTACATCGATCTCTGCTATTTTTAGTCTTATGTAAAATAGGCTTTGTTATTAGAGGATAGTAGTACTTAGAAATTCCGATATTTCCATGCTCCGACAGCCGCTTATAAACTGAAGATCTTATGCCGGTGTTTGTGTGCCTAGTAAATTACTCATAAACTGATGAACTTATAGAGTAGTCGCTGTTCTTCGTATTCAACGATTGAGATGTATTGTAGAAAAGATAAAAAAATTAACCTGCAATTTCGCACTCCCAACACTCGTCATGAGTTGTGCTCAACACAGTGCTTTGCCTTTTTTATTCGCATTCACAGCCTATAAAAAGCAAACTGTATTCGGTAAATCTCGATTTTTATTCACAACTTACGCCTTCAAAACGTGTTCATCATCTGTTTCATTTATTTCATTACACGGGAAAACAATGAGTAGATATCAAATCAAAGTATTTACATGACATAGAAGAAAAGTTCATTTTACTAACCTTTCTTTTGATCTTCTAAGCCGAGAGGTTGCCAGGTTTTCACCGGATTATTCAAGTCATCACCGCGAAGTTTGAAACATCGTGAGAAGTGCTGCCTGGAAAAATGATTCTTTTGAGCGTGGTCAGTTCTTTATTTGCTCATCAATATTCAAGTATTAGAATCGCAAATTTGAACGCACAAAGAAAACTGATCTGCCATTTTCGCGTAAACAAAAACTTTGAGGAAACACTTCTTATCCGTGTCATTAATTTTTTTCAGTAAAAAAATGACATGTCAAAAATTCTAACACAGGTGTAAAAAGACTTATAAATGATTATATGCAAGGAATAAGTAACAGACAGCTATCTCCAAATGTTATAACCGCTATCAAATCACGACTCTTTCTTCTTCAATGAGCGTGCAAAACCAGTAGTATGGGTAAAAAAGAGACAGTCAACTACAGATCATGCCTTATCCTCCGTAATTTTTTTCGACAGATCCACACGATGCGAAAATGCTCTAGCCGCTAAAAGTCAAACAGGGTTAACGAAACATACTTCAGAAAACAATTGAGAATATATGAATACTACAAAGTTTGAAACGTAGTCCAGAAAAATGCTTACAGCACGAAACGATAGCTGCTTATACAAACTTGACTGACTCATTATTTTCGTATACCTAAAGTTGAAGCGTTTTGAAATTGAGTATAAAAGTAGTGAAATATAAGGAAAACAAAAGTTTATAAATTAAAAAAGAGCATGCTTATATTGGTAATGATAACAATAGTAATATTGATAACGATAATGATGACGAACAAGTTCAAATCCGATTCAACTTGTTCACACGAGACGAGATCACTGCTCTGAGTTCGCCAGCCGATAATCGAAAGCTTAGTAGACAGAGGACGCGTGAGAACAATCGCACCACATGTTTCGCGGAGTGGCATTGTTTATGTTGACGAGACAGAAACAACACATTCACTGATGATGACGAAAGCTCCCTCCGGGCTTTCTTAGAAGTGTCTGATTGGCTCGACACGGTATCTTATCGGAGCCGATGTAAGGACTTGTTATAAAAATTGCGACATACTTCCTATTTGATCACTTATACCATTTTGAGGTGCCATGATTAGATCAGATTTCCTCATGATAGAAATATTCTGGCTAAAAATGAACCTATCCGATCTTCTCAGGCATTTATCACAAGACCTTTAAAATTCGTGACACACTCTAATCTGCTCTTAACACTGTGAGGCTTACAAGGGTGGCAAACCTCCTTATTTTATAAGCAGCGCATCACAGAATAATTGCGTACCTGGATGGCAAACGATCTAAGGAAACAAAAGCACTCCAGTAACTGTGCACAGAAGCAGTTTGATCATGATTTTATAGTAAACACGATCTTGCGTAGGAACCGAAAAGAGTAGTTCGTGGAGCTCTGCTCCATTTTCCAATCAGGATTAAAGATAAGTTTTCATTTTACGAGCTCCATCATTACAGTTTATTTCGAGGGTACCAGACCTTCTTGAACCCAAATCGCTTCCTCGTATTTAACCCTTTACAAAGGCCTCTGAAGACTTCAATTGTTGATTTGGCCGCTCTGCTTGCGCATTTCGTCTTCTTCATGAATGCCGTAGAAAGTTTGCCAAGTCGATTCTCCATGTAGTCTTGAAGGCAGACGACCTAACGCGTCCACTCATTCACTGAGTGAGACAGGTTTTGTAAAAAGCTCGGGCTGTCTCGATTTTCTAATGATTTCTGGGTTTTTTGTGATTATAAGGGGGCAAGTGAAGAACCAACCTCCTGGAGAAAAAGTGCTGACAGGAGTGTTAGTGGCTGTTGAAAAGCTTATAATACTGGCTACAACCCCACGCTGCCGGTTTTCGAAAGCACCCTTTTACAACGCTGTAGAATCCGCACAAAATTATGTTTTAGTTGCGCATATTTCTCGCAGTACAGAGCATTTTCTTTGGACTATTACTAAGCATTCGCCAGCGTAATCGTTTCTCAATCTAATGCTGCGCTTATATCATGTAAAGAGCGTTTCTCTGTAACGCAGCAGAGAAAATAAGGTTGATTCACATGTGCGAGCAAGTTCACCGGCGCTGGTTGAAGCAGCAATAGGGGTTGCGAGATTATGGATCGATTCCTGAGCATATGAGCGTGTAGAGAAAAGCTCGTAGCATCTAAATGTTTTCGAGTCTTTGCTGGAAGCGAATAGGACGTTCTGGCGCCCCGAATTTCATGTAAGTGATCATAATATTGATTGTTTTAAGCGTATTCATGACAAGATAAACGTACTTATAGCCTTTTGTAGCAGAGTCATATGCCTCATCTGGAGTTCTCCTTTCAAAGCGGAGAAATACTATTTAATTGACCAAGAAAGATTCGTACTAGGTTGAGACCGGTCGAAAATCAACCGATAATTGTGTAACTCCCACTGCTACCTCGGCCAGCGGCCGGTGAATTGCCAGAGATCATCTTGCTCGCGCATGTGAATCAATCTTACTTTTCGTGCAACGTTGCAAAGAAACGGTTTTCAGAATTTAATTACAACTTTGGAATCAGAAACGATTACGCTATCGATTGACTACTAATAGTCCAAAGAAAGAGATCTGTTTGATGAAAAATATGCACGTCTGCAAAGCAAGAATTCCTTCGTAGCAACGACAAAAAAAAATTTTTTTAGAAAACTGGCGTATATGGCTGTAGCCTGAAGTGTCGGCTTTCGGCGACGACAAACATTTTACACCGTAAGTCACGCGAAATTATCACTGAACAGACAGTGTTGCACGCTCGATTGCTCTTGGCTGGTATCTTTAATATATCGCACCTTTCGTTTCCAGTGTTTTGTTAAGCCGATGCGAAAATTCTCTAGCAGCTAAAAGTCAAAGAGGATCAGCAAAAGATATTTCAGAAAACAATTGAGAATATATGTTTACTACAAAGTTTGAAACCTAGTCCAGAAAAATGCTTACAGCACGAAAGGATAGCGGCTTATACAAACTTGACTGAATCATTGTTTTCGTATACCTAAAGTTGAAGCGTTTTGAAATCAAGTATAGAAATAGTAAAATATGAGAAAACAAAAGTTTAACAACTAAAAAAAGAGCAACAACTGGATTAACGAGCTATGACTGAGTGCTCATATTGGTAATGATGACAATAGTAATAACGATGACGATAACGATGACGAACAAGTTCAAACCTGATTCAACTTGTTCGTACGCGACGAGATACAGCTCTGAGATCGCCAGCCGACAATCGAAAGGCTTAGTAGACACAGGGACGCGTGAGATCAATCAGACCACATGTTTCGTGGAGTGGTATTGCTTATATTGATGAGACAGAAACAACACTTTCGCTGATGGCGACGAAAGCTCCCTCCGGGTTCTCTCAGAAGTGTCTGGTTGGCTCGACACGGTATCTTATCGGAGGCGGTGCAAGGACTTATGGCGAAAATTGCGACATACTTTCTATTTGATCAGTTATAGCATTTTCAGATGCCATGATTAGATCAGATTTTTTCACAACAGAAAGATTCAGGCGAAAAATGAACCCATCCGATTTTCTCAGGCATTTAGCGCGAGACAGCTATGATTTGTGACACATTCTAATCTGCTCTGAACACTATGAGGCTTACATGGGTGGCAAACCTCCTTATTCTACAAGCAGCGCATCACAGAATAAAAGGGCAACTGGATTGCAAACGATCTAAGAAAACAAAGCAACTCCAGTACCTGTGCACAGAAGCAGTTTGATGATGATTTAATAGAATTACGATCCTTGCTTAGGAACCCAAAAGAGTAGTTCGCGGAACTCTGCTCCATTTTCCAATTAGTATTAAAGATAAGTTTTGATTTTACGAGCCCAGCCATTACAGTTTATTTCGAGGATACCAGACCACAACTCCACAAAGGCCTCTGAAGACTTCAATTGTTGATTTGGCCGCTGCTTGCGCATTTCGTCTTCTTCATGAATGCCGTGGAATGCTTGCCAAGTCGATTCTCCATGTAATCTTGAAGGTAGACGGCATAACGCGTCCACTCATTCAGTGGGTGAGATTGTTGGAGTGGGAAGGGGCTCAGACTTTGTCTATCACCTTGCTCCTAATTCACTACGACATAACCACTTAACTATACTGTACGCATATACATATGTATATATATACATATATATATATACATATATGTATATATACATGTTTATATATATGTATATATATATACATATAAATATAAATATATATATATATATATATATATATATATATATATATATAGTAGGTTTAATAAAGGGCTCGTGCTGTCTTGAATTTCTAATATTTCTGGTTTTTTTTTGTGATTATAAGAAGGCAAAAGAACCGACTATTCGCTGGAGAAAAAGTGCTCACAGGAGTGCTTATAGCCGTTGAAAAGCTTACAATTCTGGCTACAACCCCATGCTGCCGGTTTTTGAAAGGACCCTTTTACAACGCTGTAGAATCCGCACAAAATTACGTTTTAGACGTGCATAATTCTCGCCGGACAAAGCTTTTTCTTTGGACTATGAGTAAGCATTCGCCAGCGTAATCGTTTCTGAATCCAACAATGTGTTTATGTCATGTAAAGAGCATTTCTCTGTAACGCAACAGAGAATATAAGACTGATTTACATGAGCGAGCAACTTCGCCGGCCGCTGGTTGAGGCAGCAATAGGGTTTGCGCGATTATCGATCGATTTTCGAGCACATCAGCGTGTAGAGAAAAGCTCGTAGCATCTAAATGCTTCCGAGTTACAGGTGGAAGCAAAGGACGACGTTCTGGCGCCCCGAATTTCATGAAAGTGACAATGATATTGATTGTTCTAAGCGCATTCATGACAAGTAAACGTATTTAAAGCCTTTTGTAGCAGAGTCACATGCTTCATCTGGAGCTTTCCTTTGAAGCGGAGAAATACTTTTTATTTGAATAACAAAGAATCGTACTAGCTTAAGACCGGTCGGAAATCAACCGATAATTGCGCAGTCCCCATTGCTGCCTCGGCCAGCGGCCCGTGAATTGCCCAGAGACCACCTTGCTTGCGCATGTGAACCGATCTTATTTTTCGTGCAACGTTGCAGAGAAACGATCTTTAAAGAATTTAAACACAGCGTTGGAATCAGAAGCGATTACGCTATCGAATGATTACTAATAGTCTGAAGAAAGAGCTCTGTTTCGGCGAAAAATATGCACGTCTCCAAAGCATGAATTCCTCTGTAGCAACGACAAAAAAAGTTTTCTCGAAAAGTGGCGTATATGGCTGTAGCCTGAAGTGTCGGCTTTCGGCGACGACAAAACATTTTACATTGTAAGTCAAGTGAAATTATTACTGAACGGACAGTGTTGCACGCTGGATTGCTCTTGGCTGGTATCTTCAAATTATCGTACCTTTTGTTTCCAGTGTTTTGTCAAAACCACGCTGAAATTTCAACATGCCAGATAATCATATGCCTGTCTGTTCAGTGACAATTTCACTTGACTTATAGTGCAAAATGTTCGCCGTCGCCTACTCTTAGCATAGCGGACTGAGCGCCCTAAGAGGATTGGCCCTAAGAGAACTGAGTGGTGAGCAAGGCCTCAGACGGGAATCGAACCCGCGCTTCATCGATACGGGGGACGCGTGCTGCCACTACACCACTAGTGGCGCCAAATGTGCCACAAATGCACTTAATTCACCAAGGTATATATATATATATATATATTATGTACATATATGTATATATATAATATCCAGAAAAAAGTTCTGCGAATTTTTATTTTGCTAATTTTAGCACTGATACGACATTTTTTTTATTAGTGTGGTGATTCTATTAAATTCCATGATGAAATTTGGTCTAGACTTCAGATGTGCTCGAGTGAAAATCAACGAATCACAGTAGTTGAGTTGCACAAAATGCTCGCTCATGTTTCCGCTATGAGTTCGTGAACAGCCTGTGTTAAAGCCGTAGCAAACGCGTCTACGGTGCTGCAGCGAGTCGCCTAAATTTTCTGACACGGCATGGACAACACAGGGTGATCCATTGGGCTGAGACAAGGCGAGTCTGACGGCCGAGTGTCTCTACCAATGGAAACAGTTCTTAACATAAGGCAATCGTTGAGCAAGCTGAATTCGCAATGCTCAGCTTTGTTGAAATGTAAATCTGTTGGCGCCAAAGTGTTGAGTAGTTCATGGTTCATGTATGCCTCGTGAAACTTGCTGGTGATAGCTGGCAGCGTTGATTTTGACGTTCTGTTGATGAAGACCAACGGTATTTTTCTGGTGGGGCAAATGCCGGCCCAGACCACCATAGAGGCCGAAAGTAACTGTGGCCTAATGTTTTTTGCTACTACACAGTTCTGCTGACCCTCCTTGGAGAGTTGACGTCGATAATGGCAATAGAAATACGATAGAAACGTGTGCGAGCATCTTGTACAATTCAACTATCGTGAAACATTGATTTGAAACACGATCCATAACTTGAGCACAACTGAGAATATACAATTCCCAAGACGGACTACCGGTTAATCTCGGCATTTTAGGAATAGATCAGCATTCTGTTAAGCAGTTCCGAGGTGATAAGTATCGTATTTGTCAATTGAATACCAATGATGCAATACAATACAGTGAAGTAATGTAGTATGATAGTACAGTAATCGTGGTGGCTTAAGTTTCCGCGAAGTTCGAAATTTTCAGAGCCTGGAAAGGTCAAATTGATTTTTTAAACTTCACGCTCTGAAGATAGCGTACCTTGCCAAAACTTAAGCCATCATGATTATTGTACTATTTGTTCCACACTACTTCACTGTATCATTTTGTACACTAGTATTCAATAAACAAATAATATACCTAACACCTCGGAAATGCTTAACAGAATAAACTACTGAAATTAGACAAATAAATGACGTGGATTCTACGTCAAAATTGAACAAGGAATTCAATAAAATCATCAACATCGGTGTAAAAAATATCATATAAATGCTAAAATGGACAAAATAAAAACTGACACTACTATCTCCGCACCGCATATACATGTATATATATGTCAACTCTTTCTCAGGGATGATTGACTCGCCCACGTAAGTCGGCATCACCGGATTATTTTTCATCCTGGGTGGAATTCTGGCATTATTGTACGGTAAAGTATGCAGGAAAAAGCTTGACATCTTCGAAAAATGCAAGCAATACAAAAGCGCTGTGCACACACTAAGAAACTTACGCTTATGCGTTGATTTTTTTCGAAATGTTGTACAAAATACAGACAAAGAAAGAAAAGGACTACGCCTTTTTCTTTCTCGGATATAAAATAGACGCCCAAACGTTTGCCCTTGAAGGCCAAAACGATACATTCAAACGAGTTTTCTGTGTCCCTAACAACGACAGTTTTGAGAGAAACAAAGAAGAAAAGACAGAACGTTGTAGTTAAGAGATATTTTCACATGAATTACAAATTTATTAGAAGGCCACATACCTGTAGTTGTAGAGCGATTAATGACGCGACCAATGATGAGGACGAGCGTCGGCATGTTGAGAAGACTGAACCCGTCAGATGACGCGGTTGTTCTGACCTCACACCATGATGGAGTCGATGAAGCCGATGGAGCACATCAGCGTCACCTCGCGTAAAAACCGCCCAGAAGAAACTGAACTTGCCGGGGAGGGAGGAGGTGTGTTTTTCGCGCACGCAACGCGGACGCAACGCATCCCACGATCGCTGGCGGGTCAGTTATGGACCTGCAGAGAGTGCGATCGATGCCTTGAGGTAGATCAAATCGATTCTGGGAAATTCAGAGTAACCTATCTGATTATCTAAGGGCAACGGAATCTATTTGTACAATATGTTGTTCAGTCACATCAACGGTGGTATTGTTCTTCACTCCATAATGAGAATAACCATCAAAATCTGATAAAGTAACGATCCAAAGGACCAGAATAAACTGCGAATTTGCTATATAGCTTTCCTTATTTTCATAGATACGTTACTTGAAATGAGGGAGGGTGGATTAGTGTGGTCGTTATTGATGCAGCGCATCGAAGAAAGGTGTAAAACGAGGTCGATCACCTCCCACTTCCTTCCCTTGTAAAATAAAATGCTTGATTTATTGTACTCTAGTGTATACCATCCGGCATCAAGCAGCTTCTTTCAACCTGGGTATTAAAACTTCATACACTTTTGAGATCGTACATGATATCTTAGCCTCTAGAGGAAATAGAATTCCACCTACTGGAGGACTTCTTAAAAGCCCACTCTGCCCTAAAAGGATGACGAAAACTTCTTCGTAGCAACTATCTTTTTTTTTTTGAATGCTCACTATTCTGTACAGGATGATCACCAACATTATTCCACAGTACTTAACAAAAACATGAATAAGATACCACTAGGCAAATTGCAATTGAAACTCTGTTTCATGGGCAGTGAAAACATATCTCTGGGGTCATAGAATTATGCGAAAGATACAATCTTCGACTCGTCCTTACCTTTGCCTACACCTACCATAGAGCTCCTGAACGATGTGTTCTCCGATTGCACTGCCGCTCACAAGATCTTGGTCGAATTGTAGCAAAGATATCCAAAATGTGAGTTATATTCAAATCGACAAGAAAGTATAGTGGCTGCAAAAGCAATGTCTCGTTCATTGAAGAAGACGGACAGATGGAAGCTAGAAGGTAAGAAATGCGGAGCGTACTCAGTCAGAATTCAAGCGCTATCTAGGCGGCCTGCTGATTGAGATACCGTGAACAAAACAAGATGGCAACTGTTTCGTAAAGTCATATACGACGACTTAAGTAAAACATGAAAATTGTATAGTCTGCCATAATGGGTAGAGAATACGTAGAAGTCAATTTGAGTAACATGCTGACTGCATATGGCGCAGTGGTTGGAGGTGCTTTGCGTCGCATACGTGGTCAATGGTTCGATCTCACGCTCATGGCTCACCAAGCCATCTGTCCCTACGGGGTCGGTAAATTGATACCAGGCAGGTCCCAGACTCGTCTGGGAGGATGAGCAGCACTGACTCGGTTCAGCGGGAGGCCACCGCGAGTCATTGTAAAGGCCAGATATGCATTAAGTCCCTCAAACGAAGTTAAAAATTGAAGTCGAATGCATGGCGCATCCCTCAGGGATTGTCAACGCCGAGAGCTTTATCCTTTTTTACTGACTTCTCTAAAGCGTTTGAGGCGATTAATTAGCGAAACGAGCAAATCACTCAGTGTTGCCGTTAAAAAGAAAACATTTTCAGGAAGCGTAGCTCAAAGAGAATACACTAAGCACACATAAATCAGACTTAGAGCAGAGAATTCAAAACAGAAGCTACCATCTTTCCAGAAACTCCAATACATCAGCACGCAAAAAAAATTTTGCACTCAAACACTGCTGATAATTCCAAAGATCCTCGGATGGACTACAAGGAGTAGCGTTTTGACGATCACGCGTGCCCAAACTCCATCCCATATTTCAGGTCGAATTTTTGACTTGAGCTGGATATACTCATGAAACCTGCGTACGACTGGTCTCCAACAATAACTCAGAGAATACAAGGAAGAAAACGCCGGTTTATAGAAGCTGCTAACCATGAAAATGAATTTAATTTAGTAGTTTCCTCTCAATAAACTACTTGTGAATTTGGTCTTTCCACGATATATGAAATCAATGAACTTGATATTGACAGGGCGGAAAATCGAAAAACAGTAGAACTGTCTTGATAGATTGGTATTTGAGATTAAGGATTTAAGGAGAGGCTATGAGTTATAATAAAATAAGCTTCGGTACTTTGATTATGTCTCGTCACAAAATCTTTCATCCACGGACTTGCGAAAGTTGAGACGTTAAATTACGTGCAGAAGTTATGAAAGGATACGAAAACTCTAACAACGATGACTGGCATTATCACGAAATCACCGAGTGCATTCTGTGACTGCGAAATAAGGTGTCATTTGTGCATGGGCAATTTATGAAAGGTGAGCAATTTCTTCCAAAAACATTCGCAGCGAAATGGATGCAATATGTTAATTCTGTTTGTGGTTACCTAGACGTATTAACTGTGCTGTTGACAGAACCGTCATTCTAAAACATTTTCACATAACGACTCAAGATACTATCCCTAAGACTTACTTTTTACTACAAGCGGTATTTGCAAGAAATATACGGTTTTCCTCATGAGCGAACACGCATTTCAAGCAAACCAGCAGTCCTTGAATGATAAATCAAGCGACATGAACATTCTGCTTACTTTCCCATATATAAGACACAACTCCAAAACAATTTATGAAATAGTCTGTTTAGAATAATCGATAACAATGCAGGTAATTCACGCCGCCTTCTTTGAACGTTCATGAACAACGCATAAATCCGCAATACGCCCTAGTGGCTGTAGAAAAAGGTTTGCATAAGTTCAGGTATAGACTACCTTATCTCTTCTGAAGCCCAGGACCATTATAATGATGTAACGGGTAGATCATTTTGCATTCTCAAAGAACAGTGCCTCATTAGTAACATCAAAATAAATGAATACTTCACTAGACGAGCCTAGGACACAGTCGTATAATCAAAAAGATTTCAACATATCTCATAATTATATTTGAGCCAACATGTCATGTGGTCTGGTAATGGGCTGTTGTACAGCCCGATACACGTGTTTCGCTCTTGAGCAGCCTCGCCAGTCTGGGGGCGCTTCATCTTCAGCCAATCCGCCCGGGTGCTCCACCATACCACTAAGAGTAGGAGAAGACGAACGATTTACACTTCCGTCAAGTAAAGCAAATCACTAGATTGGCAGTGCTGTACATTTGATTGTACTTGGCTGATAATTATGAAACATATCTTTTATTTCGAGTGTTTTCTCAAGACCACGCTCACATTTCAAGATTTTGAAGATTATCTTGCAGTGAAAGTCCCCACCTTGCATGTAACTAAAAACTGCAGTATGTGAAACCCCACAATTATTATTCTAAACATGGAGCACAAGGATGAATGTCACAAGCGATCTCGCATCTTACCTTAGTGCGATATTTTGATGTGAGGTTAGTGGAGCTTGCAACCCATGTGAACTCATTACGATTATTCAGACATTGCCTTTCAATCAACTGCTTTTCAATCTCGTTGTTGAACTCCAATATATTCTGAGAGGCTCTTTAACTTTTCGACGTTTGCTATGTCATAGGCTGACCTACGTCTCGGCATCTCACTGGCCTCGTCGGACCCTCACGCCTCATCACTACCCTTGCTTATGAGGAAGGGAGGCACAGAGTTTATTGAAGTACAAAAACGAGTTTGAAAAACAATCGATTACAAGGCAATATCTAAATAGATAATCTGACAACCGTATATCATTAGCTGTGAAGGACTGTGCCAAAATTTCATTTTCTAAGGTAAAATCATTATGTGTCTCTCCTTTCCCCTCCTGTTCCCTCCTTAATCTTTACGAGTTTTGAACAATGATTGTCGAAACTTCACTCGTCATAACTGAATTGTCTGAGAGCTTCTTTCTGTTCGACAAGAAAATCGGTGAAGAAGTTAAGTCTTTGAACAAACTGTTTATTACATTAAATGAGAAATCGTACATTGAGTTTTATCTATTGGAGTTATAAAAGTGTTTGACAGAGTAGATTTCACGTCAAATTGACTCTTCCAATCGCTGAATGAGTCGAGACCTCGAAATGTCGGCCAAGATTGTATGGAGTGATTGCTGTTGCTGACAACCAATTTAGCTTGCCGGGAGAGCACTAATTGCTTACTTATACCGAAATTAACCCAAAAATAGGTATTAATGATACATCTCTATTATGGTTCATATTGCCGATTAAGTAGAAAAAGACTTCATCTCATTATTACCCAAGCCCAACGAAATAGACAAATAGCCCTAAAAATGTTGCAAAATTTCATGCTCTCAATTATGAATATCTAGAAAAAAATTACAATGAGAAAGGGGATTATATAGTGTTAGTGTCTCCTAAACTCATCAAAAGATCGCGACAGCAATGCAAAATCTTACCAGTTATCTACATATTGAATAAATCATGTTTAACAATTACTCCCATGACACCGAATTTGTGTAAAAGAAGCTCCATCCTATTTATAAAGGTTGGTACTGTTTGTGGTAGAGAACATTTATTCTAATTAGCCTATAATATCTTCGATTGTTGCTTACTCATTTTTTCTTCTTCTTATAAGCTTTCGGAAAAACTTGCCTCATACCGCGTATCAAATTTTGATCATTCACCATGAAAAATGCCATTTTTTTCTAACTCAATAAAGAATATTGTTCTCAAATAGGCCAATCATCGACAACTGAGGCATTTCAAGCTGTATATATGTTAGATTTAACATAATTTTTAGTTTCTTCCACCAACAACATTCGTTCACGCTCATAATCCCACTTTATTAGATGAGTTTTTTTCCCATAGAGAAAATTTCACTTTTTACTATTTTGAAGAGGAGCTTGTACTACTGTGCTATGTATATAATTTCTTTGGCAGAAGACTTGTTAGTAAATTCCAATATGACTTGCTAACTCTATTACTACGACTATGGGTTTAGATTGTTATGATAGTAGCACTTCTCTGTAATCAAATGCTCGGCAATCGCTTCAACTGTATAGCATCAGATACGCGCTGCGTACAGTCTAGATAAAAACACGCTATTCTTTTTGCCATTTCCAAACTTTGTCGTTGTGTGAACCTGCGAGTGAAAACACCTGCTTCAATTCCTACTATTTTCATTCGCTTCCAAATAATTTTCGAAAATCCGCTCATCGGATATGTATTTCGTCGTTGATGTAAGTTTCTTGAGGTCTTCGACTTTCAGTGAGAGCATGTCTACGATAGTTTTGACTAAGCGACAGTCTTTCTATCACCGTGCGTTTCTTTCACCCGCTTAAGGCTGCGAAAATCGTCATTTGTATTTTGGGAAGCATCGCTCGCAATATTCGCAGCTCCCACAGTAGACCCTAGAATGGAAGTCAATTGTCTTTTATTTTTATCGACCATTCGCTAAGGAGTTTAACTTTACTGCTGTAGTTATGCAAGTGGTTGACGGTTTCCGCCTTCACCAAGAGCATCGGTGAATGCTGCTAAATTCTTCCATGGAAGCATAGGATTGCAGTAGTGAGACATTTTCACGCTGTTCAGAGAAACTAAGCTGGTCTCGGAGAACTTGAATAAATTTCTCTGTTTCAAAGAGATGGGTGGCCTTGTGAGCTCGAAGCTTTGTTAGATCAGCAACTTGATCGTAATGAGCAGCATCACAATATGGTGCTGTTGTGTTGAGTTGTAAAATGAAATAAATGAAAATTTCCGTTATGATATCGCCTGATATCACCTGCCGTCCCGTCGATCGTCGGGTGACTCGAGCGGGTACCAGCAACACTTCCATTTTTCCCTATCGCGTGCAAGAGTAGCCCAGTGGGTCCTCATCGCTCTAGGTATTCGCTGAGCATCATGTTTTTCTTTTATACCTTTCGTGAAGAAATCAAACCAACGGGTCGGTGGTCTTCCTGTAGAGCGCTTGATGTCCCGAGGATTCCAGTCAGTAGCGGCTCTCGTTCATCGGTTGTCGTTGAAGCGCATCACGTGTGCGGCCCACCTTAATTTCGATATGTTGGCGTCTAGAACGAAGTATTTGATCTTTGATCGTTGAAGTAGGTCGGAACTTTGGATCGTTTCTCTCATTTGCGAGATACGGGGTACTCCTAGCATCGATCGTTCGACTGCGCGTTCAATAACTCATAGTGATCTTTCATCTTGCTTACGTAGCGACCAGGTTTCTGGTGCATGCGTTAGTGTAAGGATAATCGTCGAGTCGAAAGGGTGGGCACGAAGTCGGATGTTCTTTGTCCTCTTAACTACATCTTCCATGCTCTTAAACGTTTCTCAAGCAGCTCGCTTCCTCCTGCTCAACTCTGGAGCTAGGTCGCTTGTTCATCATTTTAATTTCACAATCTAAATAGACGTAACTGGAGCATTCGCAAATATTCTTTTCGTTGAGCGTGAATGGGGCATTTAAAACCCATCGGCTTCTCATGAGCATCACTTTCGTTAAATTTAGTTGAAGACCAATCTTTTCACAGACGTTATAGAAATCGGTTAACATTCGTTGCGCTTGGCTGATGCTTGGTGTTATGAGGACGACATCATCAACAAAGCGTAAATGGTTTAATTGTCCACCGTCAGGTTTTTTGAAATGGGTGGTGATGAATAATTTTGGCGAAATTTTAACGCCTTGTCGAACCCCTCTTCTTACGACGATGTGTTATTCTTGTAGAATGGAGTTATATGGAAACCCTCTTGCAAAAGAAAATATTTATTTGTCTAAGTTAAGAATTACACCGAATATATTGAACGATGCATCCGAAAGGCGGAAACGTACTACGGCAAAACGGTCGAATGTTGGAGAGATAATTTCCCGGAAATTCAATTCGATCCGTGTTTCATTTGCCCTAAATCCATCGCAATATTCCGCCAGTTTATACGATTCCATAACCTCCCAAAACTGAATATCACTGGTGTTCATATGAGATGAATGTAGTCATTCTTCTTTTAGCATGATCTTATAAAACAAGGAATGTTCAACAAATTGTCATGATGCTTTTATAGGAGTAAAGCAATTATACTGGACCGTCTTCTGAGACCTCGCTCAAATCAATATAACCTGATGATGTATTTATGAGCATTCCTTGAGACTAAAGCATTGTTGAGATTTACTGTGGATCTTGCTGTCATATAGTGGAAAGTTGGATGTATTTTCTAATCTACACAGGGCTAACAAGTGTGCTCGATGACAGCATGGGAAAATGCTAGTACGACTGCGTCGAGATGGTAGAGAAAGTCGAGCTTCCTCAACCAGAAACTACCAGTCGCATTCACTTTGCTGTTATCCGCAACTCTTCATGAAATCAGACTTTCAACATGTCAACTTCATAGGTTTATGTCAATAACTCTTGAAAATATTCATTTTTGTCAGTGTCCTATAAAATAGTCCTTCTTTCGATAGCCCTATGGAATATTTATTGAAATTACGTAAAAAACCGTTTTGAAATATCAAATGCTTCACATCTACTGGAAAATCAATTACGTCATGGTTTCAGTGTCTTCTTCTACAGAGCCGAAAAATAATTAACTGTTCATCCGATGGGAATTCAGTTGCGATAGCAATAGGTGCTTTTTTGGGAGAAGGTTATTATCTTCATTTGATCAAGATATACTTACGTGTGATGAATGTTCTCTTCAAATATGACATTGTCTCGCAATAAATCGGTAGACCGATAGTGCTTAGGATCGGCATGGAAAATGTAAGTTAATGCACAAGTTGTCCTTTTTGAATGCTCTCCTAGAATAGATTGCTAACGTTTCACCTAGCGCAGCGAAAGTCAGCGAGCAAAATGTGAACTAATGTGTATTTTCAGCTGAATCAGAAGTAGTTTCGTAAGCTTCATGGATTCAGAGACTTTCCCATAAGGCTATTATGGTACTGAACTGAAAATAGAGTATAATCAGTCAACATTTGGCTATACGTTTTCAGATGCCTATTGAACGGACGTCAATTATTGACTGGTATTTCGCTGTCGCAACAACATCGATTATTATCTACACTATATTTTATATATTGTAATCTTGTCAAAATCAAAAGTTCTGCATTCGGCGTTTTTCCAAATCTTCACGGTAACAGGTAGTTCTTCTCATGAAGCACAATATAACCTCAATGTGTTGTAGTTAATCTTCTTTTCACATATGCTATGTGATTCAGCCAAATATAAAGTGTGAAAGGAAAAGTCTATTAGTAAACTACGAAATCGTCACTTCAGTCAGCCAGTGATTCAAAGCCGTCACAAGCGGCTATGACTATGTACAGTGATGAACGAAAATGGTGGGAACGGTGATCTAAGCAGGTTAAGTATTTCACATTATCTGTGTCACCTCTGCTTCCTTTGATCGACGAGTGACTGAGCGAACACCACTAATACCTCCATTTATCCCAACTGCACGCAAGAGTAGCCCGATGGCTCTAGGAATTCGTTGGCATCATACCTATAATCTAGGCTTTTCGTGAAGAAATCGAACCATCGGATATAAATTTTCTGATGTCCGCTTGACATCTCGAGGAGTCCAGTCGATAATGCATGTCGTCCATCGATTGTCGTTCAGAGCTCAATACGTGTTCGGCACACCATATTTTTGATAACCTGGCGTGCAGAACGGCATTCGATGACGTTGGCCGTGACTTCGAATCTTTTTCTCAATTTTAACTTTTAAGAGACGACGTGTACCAGTTGAAGTATACGAATGTCTGAAGGCCTTTCTCGCGAATAAAGGTTTTCACTCAGACATTTGGCAAACATTCATAAACTTAAATCTCTGCGATTTCAACAATATACTTGTTTTTTGAAAATGCCTTTTCATTATGTTAGAGCAGCGAAAATGAAATTATGTTTCACACCCAGTTTATTTTACCTGCTCGGCTGCAGCTTGTATACGGCTCTTTGCCAAACTCTTGCCAGTTATCCGATAGATAAAATCTCGAGCATCTCGACGCTGTAATCGATTTTTTTCAAGAATTATTGTAGAACGCTGTAAGAGCGAAAAGAAGATTACGTTTCATACTCAAAGGCTTTATTCTGTAGAAAAGTTTATGTGCACAAAAAACGCACTGCCCATGTAGAGGAAATCAGGCGGTACAAAAAACTAAGGTTTTGCCTTCCAAATGGAAGAAAAGCCCTAATTGAATAACGAAAATAGCGCGGCTTTTGCGAGTTGCGCTGTGTGATCGATCAACTGCCGTCCCTAAAGGATTAAGCTACGGAATACTCCTTGCATCGACCTTTCGACTACGAGTTCATAACGCCAAGTGTCTTTCATCCTGCTTACATAGCGACCAGGTTTCTGCTGCATGCGTCAGGGCATTGATAGTCGTCGAGTCGAAAAGGTGGGCACCGAGTCGGATGTTCTTCGTTCTCTTCACTACGTCTTCGATGCTCCCAAATGTTCCCGAACCTCTTGCTTTCTCGTGGCCAACTCTGGAGCGAGGTTGCTCATCATGTTGATTTCACGGCATAAATAAGCCTAACTGTAGCATTCGGAAATGATCACTTCGTCGTGCGTAAATGGGAATTTGAAAACCCATGTGCTTTTCATAAACTATCTTTGTTAGATTTAGTCGCAAACCAATCTTTCCATAGGCGTTACCGAAATCGGTAACATTCTCTCCGCCTGACTGGTGCTTGGCGTTTGAAGAAAGATATGATTAGCGAAGCAAAGATGGTTTCATTGTCAACCGCCGATTTTCATTACCATATCGTCCCATTCTAATGTTCACATGACATTTTGGAGTGTAAAAGTGAATAATTTGAGCGATATGGTATCGCCTTGTCAAAGCCCTCTTCACGGCTACCGTAATATCGTCTTGGAATAGTGACAATCTTGTTGTGAAGTTTTTAGACAACTCAGGAAGAATGTATATGCATTGAATAGGAACGCCCTGGCTGTCTAAAACCTCTCTAACTCCTTTGTTTCGACTAAATCAAGGCTTTCTCTAAATCAATAAAACGCAGAACAAAATGTCTTTCATACTCTCGTCACACTTCAGTGAGTCTTGTTATCGTGTAGATGTATTCTACACTACTGAATCCTTTTCGATGAGCACATGTGGCGCAGTGGTTAGAGGTGCTCTGCGTCGCACACGAGGTCAATGGTTCAATCTCGCGCTCATGGCTCATCAAGCCATCTATCCCTCCGGGGTCGGTAAATTGGTATCAGACAGGTCTCAGAGTTGTCTGGGAGGATAAGCAGCACTGACTCGGTTCAGCAGGAGGCCACCGCGAGTCCTTGTAAAGGCCAGATATGCATTCAATCACCTTAAACGAAGTTAAAAACTGAAGTCGAATGCATGGCGCAACCTTCAGGGACTGATCAACGCCGAAAGAAGAAGAAGAAGAATCCTGTTTGAAACTCATCTTGTTTTCATGGCGGCCCTTTGTTCGTGTTATGTCGATCCTGTTTAGGATGACATGAGTGAAGGAGTTTATGGCGGCAGATAGCAAGCAGATTGGATGAAAATTGCCAATTTCGTGAAGGTTTCTCCTTAAGCAACAACACAGTGTTTCTGGTTTTTCATTGACTGAACCTTGCATTCTGACAGCGAGTAATGAGCCGAATCAGTGCGCTGATGAGAAATGGAGGAAGGTTCTTCAGGTGTTTTGGTCTCATTCTAAAATGTTTTTGTTCTTCACCGACGGAAGAGCGTTTCGGACTTTGGCAAGGAGAACTGATGGAAAGTGAAATTCATCCTTTCATATTTTATATAATGGAGAAGGACGTAGCTATTGAAGGAATTCAAGTAGTTATTGTGACTGTTTTTTTCAATGTACTTGTGGAAGCTGAACTGTTCCGTCAGGGCTTTGGAGTGCAATCACCTCAGTATCGTCAATGCTGATGATTCGGTGGGCTTTTCGAAAGCCTTTCCAGGTTCTGTAGCTTAAGCTATAGTAGATGCCCTTCTCTCTTTTAAATCTTCTTTTATCGCTTCCTCACAGATTGCAAATTAGGACGTGAGGTTTTGGTTGCTTGAGGCTATGGTAATTCCGCATTGACGTTTGAGTTCGAGAGGCGGATATAAATGTCTTTTTGTGAGCTTGAGATTCTCTGCATAGGGCGCAGTGGTAGAGGTGCTCTGTGTTGCACACGTGGTCGATGATTCAATCAAGCGCTTATGGTTCAGCAAGCCATCGATCTCCCCGAAGTCGGTGAAATGGGAACCACACTTGTCTGCATGATAAAAACATTGACTTTATTATGCATTCACTCGACTTAAACAAAGCTAAAATTTGAGAACGATTGCATGGGACATCCTTTAGGAGTATCAACAACGAGAGCTTTATTCTCCAAACCTCTATGTTCATTTGAAAATACACTAACTATAGATGATAGAAGGAATTCATTTCTATGCCAGATCCGAAGAAATTACATATTGGAGATGTTCGCACTGGATGAGGACAAATTTCCCGCGAGAACTCAATGCGGAAATAGGACTTCTCAACCGTGCTCTGCTTTGGAACTAAAACACTCCTTGTTGATTTACAATATGGTATATTTTTCTGTGGCGTCTTTCATCGTTGGTCATCGATGTGAAAGTCACTCGCTATTTCAATAAAACTGAAAGCAATTTCCTATCGTAAGAAGACCTCGCGTTACTTTGATAACTGATGCCTTAGTAGTGCGCCTAACGTGAATAACGCGTATAAATGTTCTGTCTTATTCACTTATTTGTAACATTTTCATGACTAAGCTCACTATATCTATTACCTGACTGATGTAAGAAGTCACGCCTTGACCTGACGCTTTCTTTTATATTTCTGCTAAGGATCGTTCGTTGTGTGGTAGTTAGCGCCGCTATTTCTCATTAGGATTGATATTCATTTCGCAGAAGCAGTTCTGCTTACAAAATAATGTCTTTTGTAACTTTAGAATCAACTATTCGGTTTTTAATGAAAAAAGTTTCAAGGTGTTTTTGATATTGTGGGTGTGATTGGGACTCTATGGGCAGTATAGGACAAAAAAGGTTTTGGTGAGTTTTCTTCATGCTTATTGAACCCACAATTCTCTAAAGGGAAACAGCAGATCCTCGCGTAGTAGTGCTCACGTAACACACTGGTAGAAGTTCTCAGCTTTGCAGAAGATCTACGAGTACTGAGTGATACGCAAAACATCCGACTCATCGCGGGAGTTAATTGCGCTATCACTCACAATCGGGCGCGCGTACACCACCGACCACTACAGCGCCACTTTGATGCTACTCTTTCTTCGATATATCATATCGTAGTTGTCAGCAACCAGTCATTAATTGCTTTGGCCAACTTAGCACATATCGATATTGAACAAAGTTATGCTGACAGCTACTCGAACTATACAGTACATTTCAATTCTTTACTTATACTGTTTTTGCAGTGTTATCATATCATAAAGGTACTTCTAAGAATACCAAGAGGTATGCAAAACATTCGAATCACGGGAAAGGAACTTAATCCATGTTTCGCCCATACTGAGGACACGTGCTAGAGATTGTAAAGCGGTGTCCTTGCTAGAATAGTGGTGGGACGTCCCCTAAGGTGGGTGAGACGAAGGTTTCTTCCACTGGGGTCAAATATTCTGCATACCTCTCAGTAGCCTCAGATATATAATTACCATCATAAGAGTGCCAAAAAGCAGTTAAAACAAAGACTTAAAAAGATTGTTTGTGTTGGAAGCTGTAAGCTTAATTGGGATCAATGTCTATATGTTCTTAGTCGGCCAAACCCGTTAAAGGTTGGTCGCGGACAGCTACGATAGGGTGAAAAAAGTGGAAGCGAAGCGGTGGTCTCGGCGAGGTTGTGCTAGCATGCGCCCTTGGATGGAACCAGGTTTCATTAGTGCTTGAAGTCAAATGTTTTGCATTCCATTCACCAATTTTTGATGTACTTTTATGGCATCATAATACCGCTAAAAATGAAGATCAATTATTCAAATAGGTTTTGCTCATAATCGTTGGTTCCGTCTGGTTCCGCTTTCCGGCCCATCCATCCCTTCAAGTCTCCAGTGTCAGCAAAGTGTTACCAGACCCTTTCGAGTGACGATCTGAAAATGCCTTGGTAGAGTAATCCCAATGTTTTTGGAAAAACTGACATGTCTACTTTCAACGACACCCACAAGAAGTGTCAAAAATTCAATGTAGAGGTCTAACGTACACGTAAAACGTGAACATTCAATGGGAATAGGATGTGGACATAAGTCAAGGGAAAGAAATACCTTCAAACGCTCGATATATGACAGCAATACAGATTTACAATGTTAATGGAACATTTTGATTAATCAACCAAACAACTCTCATTCTAGGACCATCCGCTGAAACCAATAACACGAAATACGTTGGCAGTGACTGGAACGAATTTCTTGGCACATATATTTGGTTGTTTATTGATGACACTGAGTAGATTCACAGCTGTCTTCTATCCGGAAAAGCAATGTTATGTGGGTGATCCTACTATATTAGTAAAATTTATAGAGTAATTAATACTGTGTTTTAACAATGAAATCGTGTTACAAATATGGAACAAAGAGTGGTAGCAAAGCGGTGGTCCCGATGGTGTCGTGACAGAACGCGCAGCCCGCATAGGTGCAAAGCGGGTTCAACTCAAAACTGGAATTGAATGTTCTGCATAATACTCAAACTTTTTAAATGTTTTTCCTTTCCTACATATTCAGTCGCATATTTTCCCGAAATACTTAGTGGAAAAAAGTATCTTACTCCATGCATTTGATGCATACAGTTAGTAAAAGTGATGGTATAATATCAATTTTGATAGATACGAGTTGCTTTTTAACATCATTGCAAGAGAGACTCTTATCGTTGGTCGATCGCTGTTTTTCCAGTCGGAAGCTGGAATTGGAGACCTTCTACAGCTCTTATGTCACACCCTGTAATTACAACCACATTTCTTCATTTGTAGTGTTTCTTACAAATAAAACTGTTATCACTGCCTATATGTGTTCCACCTCGTTGTAGATATTTCCTACTTATACGATCTTGTATGTCTTTCTTTACATTGCTCTCACTCAGTGACACTCAAAGCAGATTCCCATTAACATCGGAGCCGCCCCAAAGTCAGTGATTTCACCAAGGCACAAACCGCTGGTTTTTTTTTTGCATTAACCTGAGATTTACTCCGTCAAAATCCTATCTGTTGAAAATCTAGGACAGAAATTCGTTTAGTTGCCGCTAATTATATGAAATCTATCGTTTGACTATTTCTTCGAAAAATACCATTAATGTGATGCCACAAACTATGATTAGAAACTCTACCACTCTAGCAAGAAAATGAATATAAAACGGAAAGGCATAACTGTGGCGACTTTGAGTTGGTAGTGGAAGTATGAAGGTGCATGTAAGTAAAGACAACGTCGCGAGAAACGCCTCAGATTTTTTTTTTTGAATTCGAAAACGAGTGGAAAAGGAAAATGTCCAGATGTTACCAATGATTGGCACATCATCTCAAAACTAATTATTGGCTTAAGTAAGCTTCGATATCCATAACGTGGGGCAATACAACGACGACCTTTCGTATACAAGTAATTGAGCGATGAGTTTTTATTACAGGTAAAGATTTGATCTGAGTTCGACACTAAATTGCCACTAAATGGTAATATTAATTGATTGATTGGATTATGCCTTATTTCGAGTTTTTCTTGAGACCACGCTTAAATTCCATTATATCTCATAAATATTATTCGATCCAACCTGTCATGTGGACTGGTAAATGGGTTCTTGTACAGCCCGATACACGTGTTTCAACTTTACACTCGTCAGTCGCTCAGAACCCGTCGTCTTTCAGTCTATTTAGCCAATCCTCTGTGGGTGCTCCAGTTCCCACACTAAGAGGTAGCGACGAACGATTTACACTGTAAATCCAGTGAAATTATCACCGAGTTTATAATGTTGTACACTCGATTGCTCTTTGGCTGGTATTTGCATAATATTACACCTTTATTTTGAGTGTTTGCTTAAGACCACGCTCAAACTTCAATTTATCTCATACTTGATGTAGAGTGATGTGCAAAACTTTCGCGTCAGGCAGGACTAGAACCCGCACCTTACTCTTTCCGGGAGTGCGTGCTCTATCCTTTACACTACTAACCTCCCATTTTGCACATCGCTCTTTTACGCTACAGCGCGTCTATCTGTCAGCTGCCAACCGTCAACGGCCTGGCCTGGGTAGTCGGTCTCGACATTGAACCCAGTCACGGTGACAGATATTGGGTATTGAATAACAAACGAAATTCTGTTCATTTAACCGCCAGTATGTAACGGATAGAGCATGCGCTCCCGGAAAGAGTGAGGTGCGGGTTCTCGTCCCGGCTGACGCGAAAGTTCTGCACATCTCTCTACATCAGTGGGTATCTATTCGAAACATCATACCACCGCCAAAAGCGCTTAAATAAAAGAATTTTGTTTTCTACCTCACAATTATTATTTAATTGAGTTATGATGTGATAGAATGCGTCTAGACTGTGAGTAAGGCGAATTTGACAAACGTCAGCCAGCAGTTTTGAGATCTACCAACTTCGCGCAAGCTTTAAAACGCATGATTCATAAATATTCTTAGTTATCTATGACACTGTGCAGTGAACGTCTTACTTCAAACTATTGTCGTTCTGTTGCTCCGTTAACGAAGTGGGAAAGGAGCATGAAAGGAGACTAAGAGAATTAAAATTAGTACGAAACGATTAAAATCAAAGCAAAGTGACTACTGAAATCTATGAAAGCGCTGCGCAAAATGCATAGACACTAAACGAAAATTAAGGGCAGTACATTGTTAGTACTATTACGATTATATTAAGTGGACACTACTTAATATTCGTGATAGTATGAACTTAGTTTAATATTCTACTTAGACTAACCGAAGTGCGCAGGAGACATTTTCAGTTGTTTCAGATTTGGAGAAAGCAGAACGTTCGCATTATTTTAACAGTCGAAGTTATAATCTCCTACTCAGTGTATATTCCCTTATATTCCAACAAGTTGCTCTACTCTCTACAAAGTGATGGCTGACGTCGTATTGGTCGAGAGAAACCAACACATGTACGGTACACAATACGCGTTTATTCTGCTTCCACTGTTTTTTTTTTTTTCGTCTCTTCGTTTCTCTCTGTCATTTAATACTTCTTTCTTAGAAGCACATACGGAAGTAACCGTCTTAAAAAATCTTATTCTCAAATCAGATAACCTGTTTTTACGATATGAAAAAGGCAACGAAAATTTAGGTTATGCATCTTGTGAGTGGAACTATTCTGCTGTTTTACGAATTCATTAGCACTATATTGATCACAAAAACTATTATTGGCATAAAAAAAGCGCTGCATCTGAGCAGTTATTTCTGCTCACGAGAAATGGTTTGTTCATAATTGGATTTGTCCCCATCTGTTTCTATTGTCTAAAGATATGTACGGGAATATGCGTAGTGTACAGACGATTAAATCATTTCCCCACTACTTTCACTGCTCTGTCATTTCTCATATTATTTATTTTAGCGTCTTCTAACTGTCACGATTATCAGTTCTTTACTGAGTGTTTGCGAGTTGATCTATGAATTTTCATATTTGCCTGCAATTGAGAATAGTGAAAATCGTCTACTTGAATGGATCTTGAATCAGGTATGAATCTTTGTGCCTTTTACGTTCATTTCCGGTTTCCCTGTCTATTGTAGTTGCGAAAATAGTGCGCTTATACAAGCTTATTTGATAATATATGTTCGAAGTATGGATTCAAAGAAGCATTATTGAACTATTATTTTTTCACTAGCGGTTTGAAAGCGTATTTACTTATAGAAAACGCTGATTTTATCATTTGTTTGCATGAAGTTTCCAAATCTTTGTATTATAATTTCAACAAAATTATTACCCATCTCAACGTGTGACTACGCAGTAGTCAGAGGTCCTCTGCAATACGCAAAAGGTCATTGATCAATCTAGTTCTAACTCCTCTTGAAGCCTACTATCTCATGACGAAGGATTGTTTCGAATGCGCCATTCAATAACAGAGTTTTCTCCGAATGCTCCACTTATGATTCCAGGTGAAAAAGTCAGCATGACAGAATATAAGTGGCCTAATCCAGAGCTCAGTAGAAGGTGGCAAGAGGTTTGAAAAGTGTTTAAGTTTAGGAGCATCAAGGATGCAATGAAGAGAGCAAAGAGCAGCCGACACTGTGACCATCTTTTCGACTCAATGATCATCTCTGTCTCAATACATGCTTAGAAACCTAGCCGCTACCTAAGTGGAATGTAGGGCCACATAGGTCATACTTAGGTTATTGAACGTCCTGTTCGAAAGGTCGATGCTAGAACAATCCCGTATCTCGCACATACAAGGAAAGATCTGAAATTCTGACCTACGTTAACGATCATAAAGCAAAGACGTCGTTTCACATACCAGACTATTTAAGATGAGGTGAATCAGAGACGTAGTGCTTTTTGATGGCAAGAGATGGGCAAGAGCGTTTATCGACTGAAGCTTCGGGATGTCAAACGCTCTACACAAAAACCAGCAATTCGATGATCCGATTTCTTCACGAAAGATCTATAGGAAGGATATAAGAAATAACAAAGCTTCAAAGCAATTAGAACTCACTCTTGCGCGTGTTAGAAAGAAAGGTTTCATGGGGCCCACGACTCACTGGACGATCAGCGAGGAAACAGGAGGTACTTCTATTTGCAGCCGTACATTTAGGACGGCAAAATTCGTTGAGTTTATACCTTGCACAAGCTAAATATGCATTTAATCTGCCTGCTTTCTACTAACTGGCTAAAATTCGTGGAACATATGATCTAATCATAAGGATTGTTCGACGCCAAGAACTTCGCTTTTTATGCGTGGTGACGAGGCTACTTAGTGCATCTTTAGATGGTGGAAAAAGTGAGAATTTCGAGCAGAAAACAAATTCCTATTTCCAACGTTGATGAGGTATTGCGGATTGACGAGATGTGAGCTGCTGCTATGGACTGTGAGGAATCGACCGGCCATTGTATTCATGCGTTCGTGTTTGAGTGTGAAGTATAAAAAACAGTTGAAATCGTTACGCGCTTTCAAACCAGAGAAAGTTCGTCGAATTGCTAGTGAATAGCTAATTTCTGCTAGTGAACTATCACGTCTGAACGGTTTTTGCAAACTATCCGCAGTTGCTTTGTTCACTAAAGCTGCCACTGATAGTGAATTGAAAGAAAAAAGTTATGTTCCCTTGTTTTCCTCAAGCGAATCAACAACCCATGAAAGAGTGTAGACTCACCAAAGAATCATAAATCATAAACTGTTACTGCCATCAGATCACTTGAAACTTATGAAACTAGAAATGAGGCGGTACGATTGAAGCAGATTTTTGGAATAATCTTACATTTTCAGTTTGAGAATTATTTTTTGTTGTTTCTGACGATGAACGCCTACAGTATACTGCTGTTGAGTAAAGCCGTACAGCACGACATAGCACAGCGTTAGCGTCGAACGTTATTGTCTTCGGATGTTAGTATTACCACACTTCAATTTTTTATTTACTGAATTCAATTAAATTTAGTCCGTGAAAATGTTTCAAGCTTTTTCGAAATTGACACGCCAGTAGCTTACGTATTTTGGCGGCATCATCCGCCTCATTAGAACCACGCGGCCCTCCTACACAGTTAACACTACTTTATAGCAGGAACGAGGAGACGTTTTCTGGTGATAGCACATGGAATTGAGGGCATCACTACATTTTCCAGTCGATGGACATGAAGACATTACCTTCCAATCGACTGCTTTTAAATCTTGTTACGAACATTCAACTCACGTAAATTACTAGTGTATCATCCTGAAAAAGGCTTACATTTTTACGGAGATATTGTATGTTTACAACGAGAATTCAGCACAGGCGATTGGAAGTTAATCTCCATTTCAATTGGACCGTTGCACTACCAACTCCCGTTTTGACTGCCCACACTAGACCGTAGACGATAAGCTGCTGATAGATAATGCGTTGTAGCGTAGAAAGAGTGGTGTGCAAAACGGGCATTGCTAGGGCCACGGTTCAACATGCGCTTCCGGGAAGAGTGAGACGTTATAAACGTCTTTTAGGCATTTACAAACGGCTAGTTTTCTTCTTTATTAATACACCATTGTACATAGTGAAAATATAAAACCTTTCACCTATGTTAACAGTACTCCGAGTCCAAGAAGTTCATTATTATTACTGTTTTTGGCAGTGTTTTGAATATATCATAAACAGAGCTGCTGAGAGGCACCAAAAATGACGAGCTTTTTAGATTATACGTTTTGAATAGCTGTAGACATGAGTGGATTTGTTGCTAATTTGTGCTTACCAGACCAAACTCGTTGAAGACTGGTTGCTGATAGCTACGATAGCTGAAATCAAAGAAGGAGTAACAGCAGGATGGTGCCACTGGTGTGGGTGAAACGGAGTTCAACTTCCGCCTGTTGTCAAATGTTTTGACCCTTAGATGTCGACGGTTTGATCCCGCCCTTGCGGCTCACTAAGCTTTACCTCTTCCTTAGCCGGTTAACTGGTACTGGACTTGTCTGAGAGGATGGCAATACTGATTTGATACGCTGATAGGCTACTGCCAATTTTTGAAAAGAAGAGACATGCATCCAATCATCCCGATCAAAGTTGAAATCGACGACGAATGCATAGAGCCTCTTTCAGGGATTGATCAACGTTGAGAGCTTTTTTCAGCTTGCTAAGAATTATGGAGGCACTACAGCGCAAAATTGTCCTCAATTAAGGTTGGTTACATTACTTTTTATCTTCTTCTCTTCTGCTAAGTAATTTCTCTGATCAAGAAAACTTGATGAAAGACTTGACAGTATTTAGTCATACTTATCAAAGTAAATACAGATGAGTGTATTTGTGCCAATTTAGAAAATCCACGGTAAACTCATCTAAACGTAGGTGACCGGATTTGGATAAAAAAAAAGGCCCAATGTACCGCAAAAATGGAAGTTGCAGCGCAGACTGCACAGCACAAGTGCCTCAAAGTACTGTAATGCTAGTTATGTCAAAATTGCTCTATATAAGTCACATGCAAGATGAATTGCCAAGAAATACTGGAAGAACTGGAAATAAATATTACCTAATTGATGGTAAAAGCAATATTCGAAATTTCTAGCGTTTTCACTGCAATTTTCGCAGTGCTATGATGTTTTATACACAACTAAGAGAATTGAGTGGTGAGCAAAAAGAACAAAAATAAGAAAAAAAAAAAAGAAACGCTGGTTCGACTCCCGTCTGAGGTCGTAATTTTGCTCACCCTTCAGTCCTCTTGGATAAAGGCAATATTCAACTTTTTACTGTGGAAAAATAGACATCAGAAGGATGGACTCTTGCATCAAAAAAGTGCGTAAATCGTAAGCTGTAATGCAGCTACTTTAGCTAAATCGCCAATTATTACTTATATCAAATTAAACGATGAACTAAAAAATTCGAGGAGAATCTTGAAAGAAATCTTCTGTCCACACCTTAGATTTTACGTCGTAGAAAAATCATTGACTATCTTACAATTGAGCAGAGAATAAACGGAACTACCAAACATCTATCACAAATTTTCCACATTTAGTGCAATCTAGAGAAGGATTACTATTAAACAGCAGTATAACCTACACTTATGCAGTAGAATGGAATTACACAGGATGAAAAATGTTTTTGATATCCATAAAAGAGGAAAGCTTACTCAAAGGTGTAAATAATCGTTACAGCTCCACAAGAGCTCTTTACGATGAAATTCGAATTGAGATCCATCTAGCCATTTTAATATAGTAAAGACTATTTTCGTGAAATGAGCAAAAGTGAAAATTGCCTCAAGGTGTTTGCAAGGATTGTATAACGGAGTGAGAAGACTATTCCCACTTTATTTTTTTCATGAAAAAATCCTTACAACTTTTACGTTAGAAGCTTTCGCGACAAGTAAAGTTTAGCGGTCATATTTTTGGAGCTAGAAATAGAACCCAATTTTCAAGAACTGCGAGTACACCAAATTTGTGATATTAGGTGGTAGTTTTTTGAGATCAAAAAACCTCGAGGGTTGACAGTATGGCAAGATTGTGTATTTTGTCGCTTTGTGAGTATAACTGCTGCTTGTTAATATGTGTTACTAATGTCCACCATGCAAACATAATGATAATATTAGGTCGCTTCACAAGTTTTGGCACTAGAGCAATAAACACCAAATTTAATAATTAGAAGTAGTTGAAACTGCATGATTTCCGTAGCGTTCATTTGCGTGCGAATTTTCTTACAGATATTTTGCTATACAACTTGCCTTTAGTTGTTTTAAGATGAAGCTTAATTGGAAATAAGTTTGCCTCCTAATCATGCACGTAGGGTAAAATTCTAGTGAAGTAGCGTTTAAGATCAGTGGGCTAAAGGCGATCTGGAGAGAACAGTCTGAACGATCAGTCACTCTCGGAATGTCACATGCGTCCGTAATATCATGTGCAAGCATCATGCAAATCTGGTGTACCTGATTTAGTGTACCCGCACTTTCATCCGATAATTGCGGTTTATTACAATGATTAGAATTTAAGTAACCGTCAGTTCCACAATGAATCACTACTTCAGCGTCTGGTGCGGGACAAATTTTTCCAAATGTTTCTGCGTGTAAAATAGAACGTTTACGACCAACATGCGCTACAAAATCTGTATTGAAAAAGCCATAAAATAATTGTAAAAGTGCATAAAACTAGTTCTACCTACGAGATTAGACCATTATAGGGCAGTGATCATATATTGGGCCCAGTCGGCCAATATAGGTTCTGCGAATGATTGTAAGAATGCACACACTGTGACTGTGATAAACGAAAGAAAAAATTGATGCCCAACTACCTTGCTTTTTCCGTAAAATAATTCACTTCTCAGATGGGAAATACAGCTTCAAGAAGTCGATGGACGGTGGGTAATATGCCGCAAATTTCAACTAACATGCACTTGTCAAAACGAGGCCAAGGTGCTACAGTCAGTAGTAAATAAAGCACCTTGACGTACTGTTTGATAGAGATTTGCTATAAATCTCTTCTATGTGGGAGATTTCCAATTTCCTAGCTAAGAAGCAACAGCCCCTATGGGCACGCTATCTTAGTATGAATTCTTCGTGGAGAACTCTGACCACTGAGCTGGTCATTTTCCTCTTCAAAATCGATATCTCCTGAGACTAATCGCTAGCAACTTTTGCTGAACCGTTGCATTTGACAATCTCGCTAACGCAGTCAATCTCGAGTAAGTGGTTAGAATTTATGTTGTGCCGTTGGTGCAAATTCAAAATCTGGATTGAAATCGGTAGTCAGTAAAAGTGTAACGGACTAAGTCCTCAATATACCTATCCCCTTTACTTTTCAAATTAGTGAAAGTGCTTTAAAATGCTTTACGTGGCTTAGAAAGACTTCGATTGGTCAATATCGAAAGGGCACGTGTGCGGCATTCTGTGTATACGCGACGTGAAAGATATGGGCTTCGTGGACACCATAGCGACCATGCGCTCACGAGAGTTCTAAAGCGCATTAGGTGCACTAAGCATTCGATGCGAGGAAAACTTCACAAGACTATTCAAAGAATGCATTAGAAACTCTTTGCCTAAATAACAAATTTTTTTTAGATGAGAGCTGTATTGAGATGTGCGTAATATACGATGTGATAAGAAAGCTTTTTGATAGCAGAATAGAGCACAAGAGTGATGTGCCTGAACGACAACCGATAGATGAGAGTCGCTACAGACTGGATATTCGGCATATTGACTGCGCAACAGAAAGACGCGGTCCGATGGTTCGAAATTTTTCATCAAAGCCTAGAAGAAAGATACGCCGGATCGAATTCCTACAACGACTAGAACCCACTAGAATACTCTTGAATGCGATAGTCACAATAAAAGTTATAGCGGTACTCATTCTAGTCGCTCAATGATCAGATGAGGAGAAAGGTTACACAGGTGGTTGAACAATTAGTTCGTTGTGAGTTGTAATGCCGCGCTCATTATTCTTCTCAAGTTTAATCCTCAAATCAAGTAGTTCAGTAGAGATAGCATGATGCTTCAATGTGGATCAGCTATTCAGCGGCAACAATGATTTAAGAAGCGCTTTATCTCTTCACGAAATTTTCCATATATGCAATTAGGTTGATTCTAAATATCTAACCATTTTGAAAAGCGACACTTTTACATTTTCTTCCAGCAGTTGATACGTAGCTGCTTAGGTTTGAAGCTGAATTGTCTCACAGAAGCCTAATAAATAAAAAGTTCGGTTGATTTGAGTCACTATGATTCGATGTTCTGTTCCACCTACCATCGCAGAAATGAGTGGAACATATTTGAACTAGACGTCGATTTGGAATTCCATAATATATCACAAGGACGCTTTTCTCTCTTCTCTGACAAATTCAGAGCCACCTTTCAGACTTCAAATGAAAGTAGACTTGATTAGCGCTGTTTCGCTCAAGAGAGCGTTTCACTCATGCGGCTTTCATGACAGAGATTCACATCATAAGAGATAATAACTGTGGGCGCTCGACTCAAGTCATTACTGTGTTGAGAGAAACAGCGATGACGTAGAGATGCGCACAAAGGTCTGGATTCTCAGCGAAATTTCAACCAAGCAACTATTCTCTACGCAAACTTATATGCTTTTCACTAAACCTGTTTTGCCTTTACCTTAACAAAATTTCAACTCTCTCGGTAATATCAGCAATCTCCCGCTAACTTGAGTGATCTAGAAAACCTGAAACTGACACTAAAAATAATTAGGCTGAAGTTGAAGTCGGAGTCATAATGTTTTGAGTCTTATTTGTTACCTTCTTCTTTTCATGACATAGTGCAATGGAAAGTACTATTTCTATTTGAAAGCTTGTGTTCACCAATCACACGCATACTGAAACAACATTTCCATTTCACCAGTGAACTTAACTTGTTGTACAAAATATTTCTTCCATACAGATTTAAGGGGTGTGTCATGGTTTTCTAAGAAGTCCGTAATTAGCAGCTACTGACTGTATTACTTATTATGATTCATGCCCTGGCGTAACCGATTCTGCTTTTCTAGCTCGCATATCATTAATTGCTTTCCTTCATCACTTCACTTCACTTTTTATGTTCATATACCGTCTGGTTTCCTTTGATAGACGAGAGGTTTTCTATAAAATGAGCTTTCATGATCACTGAACCGATGCTCTCTCTATTGTGAGAGATGACTTCCCGTCCAGTTGTTAGCAGCTTCACATTATCAGTTCGTTCCACGTCATCAAGCATAGCTATGACGCCAATAGGTGCATTAACTATAGATCCTAAAACCTTGATTAAATTATTAATGTTCCTGAAATCGCCTTTCCCATGCGGTAACCTCAATTTGTAGAGCGTAGAATGGAATACCAATCTCGAAAAGTCAGTTCACATTGTTTAACTTGGATATTGACTATGTATCAATAATGATTTCGATGGATGAATCAAGGAGGCTGTGACTGGCTGGTTGCCAATGTGTTCAGAGTGAAAATTTGCTCAGCCTCTTCATTCGACTGCTTTTATGGACCTCAATCAACAAAAATAATCTGATGCAATGACATGTTTCGAACCATTACGACATCAACTACGACCCTAATACAATACTAATCAGCTGCTGTTTCGCCTATCCGAGTTTTCTTTGTTCAGCCGTTTTATCATGGAGATGCTCTAAGGGCAACAAGTATTCAAGATCAACACGATGTTTCATTAGAATGGTTTCAAAGAGTTCCAACACACAAAGTGGATGAAGCTGTTGATGGAAGGTGAGCATTGCAGTGACAGAAATTCGTACACGTGGTTTGTAGAATACTGGCTTCGTATTGCGCATACTTTGTTTACCGATCTGTTCTTGATACCCAGTGTAATTGTTGCTCTGTAAGTACTACTCATTCGTTTTATTCTACCTGTATCGTGCGATGAGTTTTGATCAAGTGATGCTGGGAGGAGATTTCCAAGTTACTTGGATTTTGCACGTTATCTAAAACGGTTTTTGCTATACAGTATAATTAGAATCATTATATGATAGAATGTATACAAAGCGCGCTTCGGTGATGCTCCTGTGATAAATTAAGAATCACGCACGCAAATTGCATCACCAAGACCTCTTTTCAAGGAGAGAATCAGCATAGAACAGACGATGTGCAATCTTTTGCAATCGCATATAAAGCAGTAAATGAACCGTATGAGCTGTAGATAGGTCATTCCCTCTGAATAACTGCTTTTGGAGAGATTTCACACTGTTCGTTTTCATATCAGTCTTATCGAGGACCAATGAAAAGTCAGCTATTGCTGTATCCACACAAGGATAGACCTGTCTAATGCTTTATGAGATTGGATATATGAAGAACTCAAAACAACCTAGTTGACGCCGTTTTTCATGTTATCCGCAGCATCTTTACTGTAACGTTTTGATCTCATCAACGCTAACGTGTGATCATAAATGAATGTACCTGCATGAGAAAAATGTTATTCAATTCACTATAATGTCATTATCATCCACCGCTAGAGTGCACTGGTTTTAGAACTCAGAAAAAATCACCTCGCTCGTAGAAAATCAGATACATCTGGAACGGTAGACAGTGATAGGAAATCATAGTGGAAAAAAAGGGGATACAGATTCAAATTGAAGGACCCTACGCAACTAGGCTATTTGTGCTTTATTCTGATACACTTGCCCGCAAAAGACCTTTTAATGAATGGGTTAGATTACATAAAGATTTTGATAGACTGATCATCGCGATGAAAGGTGTTCTGTTGCAGAGTTTGAAGAGCAGATTCTGATAGCTGAGGAGTGATAAATATATGAAAGGTAAAGTGATTATATGATCCTCTTAGGGGCATCTAATTTTGTTCTTTTTGGATATCCGGGGCAAAGGAATAACCTATTTCACTCGCTGGACTAGTCTTAGTAACCATTCGAAAGTTCGAATCTCTGGATAGCTCGGGTGGTTGCCCTTTCGAAATGCCTTTTTACAATGCGTAAAATTCAATGTAAAATTATGTTCCGCACGAGCACGCTTTTTTTTTCTCGTCCCTCTTATATTTACTGGACAAAATTCTTTTCTTGGAGTGTTAGTACTCTTTCGATTGCACGAGTCTCGAAGAACTCAAAACATGTTTGTCTTTCGAAGAAGCTCTATAAATAGCACTATAGGAAAAATAAAAAATTTGTGTTAACATCTTTCCGGACACAGCTCTTTCTCTAGACTATTAGCAATCATTCGATAGCGTAAATTTCTATAATTCCAACGCTACGCTCATTTTCGCGAAAATTCCGTTCCGCTACAATGTAGCTGGGAAAGTGAGATCGACTTTGACATAATTGATGTGCTTGTTTACCGGCATATCTTCAAGTGGGGGGCGATGCGATCGATCGATGGAGTGACGCGTTGGACATCTAGCGTGCAACTTGTTATTCAATTGAGAATTTTTCTCCGCGTTTTGAGAACTCCAAATAAAGCGATTAATTCAAACACTACGAAATTTTTTTCACACGTCTACGAGCTTTTCGTTCATTCAGCGAAAATACGCGAGATAAAAATGAAGGCGCGCGGTAGGTATGAAACATAATGTTATTTTGTATGCTACAGTGTTGTAAAAGGGTCTTTTAGAAAAGCGAGGAAAAAAAGCATTCCAGCTTTCGAATGATTACTAACACTCGTATGAAAAACTTTTCTTTAGATAATAAGGTCGAACAATTATTTTGCCCCCGGATAAGCGAAATAAATCCAAGTTTCTTGGAATTCACAGCAACTTGAGAGAAATCTGGATTGAAACCAGTGATCCGTATTCATTCAATTACTAGGCCACGTATCATGTATTTTCAACGGTGTTGAACAGATATATATGTCACGAATTTCATATAAACGAGTATTTTCAGGATCATAGATTGGAGAATACTATATAGGAAATACGATGAGATATGACGCTTTTACAGCAATATTTTGTAACTTTAATCGCATTGAAACTTCAAAAATGTTCTAAGAATGATGCCGTTGACATCTATAGTGTAACATCAACGATCCATTAATTCCTATTATAGAAAAGGAGAACATCATTTATGAATAGACAATTTCATTAGCTCGAGAAATTTGAAAAGCAGCTATGGACAAATGCATCTACTGCACTGATGCTATTTTTGATTTTCTGCAAACTTTCAACGATATCGACTTTTGGCTTCTATTGTGGCTTCCCTTGCGCCATCGACATTGAAGAATTCTCAGAGCATTTCCACGTATTACCCTGAAAAAAGAGATGGTGTCGATAAAAAATATAATTCACTCGATATATTTTATATGAAGGTAACTATTATATTATCTATTAGCACAAAAACTAAGACTTTCATATTAATCTGAATCACTCTTCTATTCATTTGATTTGAAATCTGGTGTTAAAGTGTTATACGAAGAATCACGAGCCGACTACTCAGCGATACGAGTTCAAGCTTCAGATAGGAGAGAAATGTCTACTACTAATGTGAAATCTAGAGAAGGAGAAAAGAACTTGTTTTGTGTGGATTAGCAACCTCTTATTTCTGTTTTTGCAATAATAGGTTGAAATTCAACAGGATGACGTTCTGCCAAAGAACTATCATGTCTTCTGACAATATGGTTATGCGACAAAGTTCCTTTGTTGCAATTATGTGACGCTTCCAGAATGAGTTGGTGGATTTCAAATATGAGACTAAGCAAAAGTATTCGAATGCTGGTTCAGGCATTTGTTTCAAAGCTTTCACTTGTCCATGTTGAACTCATTATGTACACGATTTTGTGTATACACATACTTTGGGAATGTTGAAGAGTTTGAACAACTTCGATGTTGATACGTATCTTGGCAACTACTTTTCTATTACATACTATTGGTCTGACTATTCTTTTTACCCTCTTGCAACATTGTTTTTTTGATGAAAAGACAACCTAAAAATGCAAAGCTGTACCTATTAAAGCAAATACAGACTAGAGAATTTGCACCATTATAGAAAATCCACGGTAAATTCGTCCAAAAGTAAGTGATAGGATCCGGTTTGAGACAAGGCTCCACGATCCCCCATAGAATGAAAGTACACGTACAGTATACACAGTACACGAATGCCTGAACTATTTTGAAACAGAAATAATGCCGATCTTCAACGGACAATTATTCAATTAAAATCGAATACAAGAAAGAAAAAGCTGCGGAGAAAACTGTCGCCCACATTGACGGTGACGGAATTTTCCATCTTCTTCGTGGTGCCCTATAAATCTAAAACTCAGAAAGTATTTCAAAAGCATACGCTTATCTTGAGCCAAAACTGATGAAAATATCTTAGTGAAGTCTACAAAATGAAAAATAGTACAACACTAGAGAAAAACGAAGTTGAACACTCAAAGAATTTTCTAAGCAAACCTTTGTTTTTATTGTATAAAAGATCATCGAATAGCACACAACAGAGCATAAGATAGACGGGACAACTGAGTAATCGTCTAAAAGTTTACGTTATCTTGAGCATTAGAAAGAAAATCTATTGAAAGTAAATTTTGTTACAAATTCATAGGATACAAAAATTTTAAGACAGTTATCATTCAGCTGTCTGATTTACACGATAACTGTTTGTCTCCCAATGATTGAATCTTGCTGAATTTTTACACGCACTACTCGGGCTTTTGTAGATAATTAAAATGTTTCTTTCATACCAATATGAGCGAAAAGATCGCTTAGTGGCAGCGATTTGTCATAGCTCCAAGAAAACATCATTCGATCAAAGTGATAGCGAGTCCATTCAGACCATTGCAGCATGGTGAATATTGGGAACGATGAGTGCATGAGAACAAAGATTACCTGAAAATTTTTGCGATACGTGAAGAAAGAAATTGGGCGGTGTTGGACTGCTTGGTAGATTACGATCGGGTTTCTTTTAGTGCTCTCTACAACCACTTTTGCTCAACCTTGTTTTGATCAAAACTAGCTGTGCTAGTTTTCGGTTATGAAGGAACAAATGACTATTCAACTTCATTCGCTGTACAAGGAATTTACAGTGTGAATGTGTTTAGTTAACCATTGCGAAACTCAAATTTCTGGCTAGAGGTGCATTTGACCGGTCTTACAAACACCAAAGTCATGTTTTCATATCCACGCGCTCCTCTTCATTATTAGCTCGCGTATAATCCACTGGACATACTAGCACGAAAAGCATATTGAGGCATGCTAGTAGGAAATTTTGTAGATATCCTATAGTGTCAAACACTGCTTTTCTTGTTAGGTGTTCCCGCCTTGCGAAAATGGTGGAAGGGCAGTTCCTACAATTGAATAAGGACAAATTTGCTAGGCCCGTGGGGGGGCTTATGTTTAATAATTCCTTCACCGAATAAATCTGATATGAATCTCTCTGGCTCTTGACTGCCATCCTATTCCGTTCGTTTCTCTCGTGTTCCGGCAAAGTCGAAGCAAAACCAGCCGTTCGTGGACGATGTGATTAAGTGCTATCTCATTTTTCCCCTGCTTTACATTGTGCAGTGAAATTGACGATCTTTTTGCCAGATGAATGTAGTTGGTCTCACATTGTTACTCGTAGTTGTGAACGACCTGAGTGCGCATTTGATCTCGGATACGGCATACTGAATATCTAATGTGAGAACGCCTCTCTTTCCGGCGTGTCTCGCGTAGATCACAAATAAAGTTCTACTTTTCTGCCTCCTCACAGGCGGCTATCGGGTGATAGCCTTTTGTTCCCTAAACACCCCGACCATTAATCTATGTCTTTTCAAGGACTTTGAGTGTTTATGCGGTCTAGTACTAGCCCAACACTCTTAAAGCAAGGAGTCTTGTGCTAAAGAATGTGCTAGACAAGGAGAAATTGTGGTAGTTGTGTGAACCATATTCTTATTTATCGGAGATCTCTACAACTAGTCACATAGACGCGGTTTTCTAGATACTAGACGCGCCATCTATTGCGGTTCTCTATGCCCAGATTCAAGCTTTTTCAAATATTTACACCATCTACACGTCACCCCCGTGGATCCTGACGAAAAATTTCTTCTTTACCAGGAATGATGGTTCCTGATATATCAATTGTCCTCCCTCATAGACTCCTAGAGCGACAACTCCGTGTATTTTGGTTGTATGGGTTTTCTTCGTCCATTGATCTCAGATCTAAGAAAGCTGGTGTTCTCCTTGTGCTCAGCCTTTAGATGTGCATGGGATTGTTCAAGACTTGACTGCAACTATACTCCCTAAAATTCGTTGTAGAGGGTGCTGGTGTGCAAAAACGGGTTCGCCAGCAGCCGGGATGTCTCGTAACCCAATCTCACTCTTAGATCCGAAATGTCGTTACTGCTGACGCGTCCTATGCATGCATGTCTGTAACGCTCCGTTTTTGCGCCTTACACCGACTTCTTATCGTGACCCCCATATACAACGCGTGTATCCTGGTTCAACAGCCACTTACGGCTCTCTGGCGGGGCAGCCGCTTATCGGCATTGGAACCGCATTGATTCGTTTTGACAGTATGTTGTGGTATCAATTAATCAATCGTTGTTTCATTTAACCGTTTCGATTGCTTCTTGTTGGTCGGTATACTAATGTTGGCTAGTATACGGGTCCTAAATAGACATGAAATGCGATATGTTATATATTAACTTTGACTGTCAATCCTATTAGTCCGGCAAAAGGTACCGTAGGGTCCAGTCGTTCAAGCTCCTGGAATATGAGCTGGAAGGTGCTGGGAAGTTTCAATTCACGTTTGGAGTGCAAGAAGTGCATTTCCCATGTTTCCGTTTTGTGATTTTTTGTTGGGGTGTAGTGGTGGGTGGGGTGGTGGTGGTGGAAGGGGCGGGGGAGATGGCTAATAATTCCATCAACAACTCTGTTTTCTTTCTTCCCGGTCAATAGAGTCTGAATTCTGTTCCTGTGATTCTCCCTGTGATACACTGACCCCTGACACTCTGATGTCAGGGGAGGCGAGTACCATGCCGATAAATACTTGCATCTAATCCCAAAATTGTCTGCCCGACCTCTCACTCTTAATAGACCGTGTTACACTGCAAATGTAATGATTATATGTTTTTTACCATTATCATGTTTCAGTATTCATTTGCTCATTTTCTAGTTGGGTTCTGGTTGCGGAAAATATAACGTACCTAGTCGTTTTTTCTCATCTTTTAACCTCTCAATAGTGCGTCGTGTTGTTGTGTTAGACGTATACTTCTGTTTTTCATATAATTGGCCTCATATGTTCAAACTTTTGTTGTCTTTCCAAATATTCTTTATTAGCTGGGTAATAGATTGCAGTGACTCGTGGTTTTCTATATTTAGAATATGTTCCTTTTTTGACACTCGCACATTACACATTTACACGAGTGAAGTGCTGGCAAAGTCCAACTTTGTGCCGGACGTGTAGTTGTTCTCATCCTGTCCGAGCTGTTGCCTGTGTCATAGCTTGTGTACACGTAAAGTGTGACAATATTCGATAAGTTCACGACACACTCTGTGTGGACTTTGTATTGGGCCATGTGACGTGCTCTGCTTCTTCAATTATCTGATGATCCGTCGTGGTGTCATTCAACAGGCTGAAGAGATAAAGCTGCATCCGACTTGTTTTTGTGTGCATTCTTTACAAATCCTTGCACTGCGGATAGGCATGTGACCTTCCACTTTGTGTGGCATTATTGGTCTGTAAGATATGTGTGTGCTGTCGTGGATATCATTCCTTTCTGCGCTTTTAATGGTCGAAGTTAGACAATGCGTTCATTTTCAGCGGATCCTGCATGGAGCGACAGTGAGCAACTTATGTGGGTAGTGCCGTCCCGCTCTCTCTCCATCAGGGCAGGAACGCGAGCGCAGGATGGGTGGGGGAGGGTCGGGGGCTGTGGCTTCTGGCTCCTCTGGGACGTTTACTGAACTCATTAAGATCGATATGAGGCCGAGGACTTGTCTCCGGGCTGAGACAGAAGGATTTGAAAACACAGCTAGTGTTGGGGATGGTAGGGCGAGGGGTACGTGCAGCTGCGTGGTGTGGGGGACAGTGTCAGGGACGTGCTCGAGTGTGGTGGCGGAAGAAGGACCCAGTGGTAGGCAAGTGGTGAGAGGGAGAGACATCTTGAGTGGAAAACATGGGGAGTTCGGAATAGGCGCAGAAGCACGTTCGTAATGCACCACGTGCGCGCATCTATCATGCATATGTTTCTATATTCATCATTGATATTCAGTAGTTCGAAGAAGCTAGTAGCTCATCCGCCGTAACGTAAATTATCATGAGCACAGTGCGCAGATTCTAGCTCAGCATCACTATGCCTCTCTAACCTGCAGAGCGGTGAAATTGACGTCAGACTTGTCTGAGGCTTGACTGTAATTTGAATGTAAACCCTCTATTACGACTGCCCAGAATTGTAGGAAAATTTGGAAAATTTAGAAAAATCAAATCGAAATTTCAAGGAAATCTCAAGAGTTGACCAGTATTCAACGGCCTTCATAGCAAAAGAAAAACCGTTTAGCAGCAGCTGCCCCCAGACGGAAAAGTTGGAACATCTTCATGGATGATGGATGAGAGGATCAGAGTTGAGTGCAAAAAAATTCTGAGATCTACACAGGATATGTGAAGCATAGATCTGTAGTGCATTCAAATTTTGCAATTTGCGTAGTGCCTCCGAGCTAACTGACCCAACTATGTGACCACCTTATAGATTCAGCGATCCTTTCGACACTTTGTTATACAGCACAGGCTTGAACTGATATACAACGACGTAAAAACTTATGCGCAATAGAAACGGAGCACTTAAAAGGTGTTCTGTACAGTCTGACCGGTACATACAACGTCTAATTGAATTACCCGGCTAGATTCCGAAAATTGTTTCTGTAATCGATGGAATACTCACAGGTAGGTAATAATAGATGAGCTGACCATACAAAGATAGGAAAATAACGAGCAAAACTACAAAATTCTCCAAAAAAAATCAAGCTTCTACTGGTTACCTATGCGATATATAGACGTACTCATTCTCCACTTTAACCATCTTCAACCGCCTACCGAAATTATTGATATAACTCGCCAATGTAACGTAGTCCAACGCAAATCACCGTTATGAGAGACGACGGCTTAAATAGTAGGTTGAGGGAAAAGTCCTGTAAACCCGCAGAGAATTAATATTTCGTGTTCATTCACCTAGTGTCGGTTTTGGTAAATTATGGGAATATCGCAGAAATATACCTCCTCCTCCTTCTTCAACTCTCCCCCCCCCCCCCCCCCCCTTCTCAGAAATGTATCCCGAATAAAAAGTACCCAACACTGGTTCGTAAGGAAGTGCGCTTTTTCAGCAAGACAATGTCAAACTTTAAACCGCAAAGAAGACTGAGGAAAAGCTTGATCAAATTGGAGAGAATGGAAGTCTTGCCGTAAGCAGCCTACACTCCAGGTGGTGCGCCGTCTTGTTATGGTCTTTTCTGCTGAATCGAACATTTCCTGCGAGGGCGGCGATTCGAGACATTTGATCAAGTTGAAGTGGCATTTGAGAGGTCTTTTGATTCGAAACCCAAGAAATGGTATTTCGAGCAGATTTGGAAGCTTTGCAGATCATTGACAGAAGATCGTGAATTATGATGTTCTTTTTTTTTACAGTGATTATTGCTGTTTTTCATTTAATTTATGGATGAACTTAGAAATCTTAGCAGATGTTGAGAAAGTTTTTCCTCAGCCCATTAAAAGCTATTGGAAAATGTAATCCGACATTTCTCACAAAGACAGACCATTCAAGCATCTAAGTACGAATCGATGCTCAGGTCTGGCAAGTTTCTGCGTTTGAAGAGCTGCTGAAATGCATTGATGAGACTAATAGAGCTTCATCAGGTATTCAGTTCTTATTTCTGTTGGGAGCGAGTCCTGTTCAACTTTTCACCGACAAAACGTCACGTCGAATTTCGGAAGGGTGAATGAGTTAGACATCCTAGCAATCCTTCCTATTTCACATAAGGTTAGAAGTTTATCCTTGTCCTGTAAATGATTATGTTTCTTCGGACGTTAAAAAGCTTTTTCAGCTTTTATTATCGTAATCGTAGTTCTTACAGGTCTAAATAGTCTAGAATGATGCTAGGGAGGAAAAACAGCGGGCCGAGTGACTGTGATGCTCGTCGCACTTAGCGCGCTGCCATTAACAATCTCCTAACATTTTCCGGCTCAACACTAGAAGAGATACAGCATATCCGAAAGGTATATAGGATTAGAAGTATCCAATACATAACAATATTAAACTGGAACTCTGTGATAGAACGTGTTTTTGAAATGGAAACAATGACGGCGAAAATGGAGACGCCGTGACCGAGTGGTTGAGATGCTCGTTGCGGTGCACGAGACTGAGCCTAACCTCACTCTCCGTCACTCAACAACGAGCTCCCAGTGGAATGCCACAGCCAAGCTATCCTCATGATTGCAAAAGAAATGCGTTCCTCCAGTATTCTACGGCGTTTAAAGACGAAGACAAAAAAGGATGTGATTGCTAAAATTATTGGATCCGCAAAGTGCATAAAACAACTGTGAGAAGATCAAATAAAGTGATAAAGCAAAAAAAATCGTGCTTTGTTTTCAGTAACCTCTTCGTATTCGTGCAAACGAATGCTGGTGGTTTTTTTTGCGATCAGCGCAAAGCGAACGATTTATATTCACAAACTGCTTGCTGAATACTCAGATTGGAGACCAAGTGTACACAAGGTTAGCGCCAGTCTGTCCCAGAACAGATGGGGAATCTACTTAATTGAGACGATTTACAACCGCTTTGTAACCCTGTGTAACTGTGTAACTCTGCATTCCCATATTCACAGATTTTTGACCGAACTAGCTCGTAAAACACAATAATGCACTCTCGTATGAGTATGTCTACGTATACATGAAAGGCATGTTTGAAATCGCGTAACACAAGCAAGAAGTCCATCTCCTGGATCCAGGTGGCTCTCGGAGAAAGGCAAGAACGCTTTTGTGCCACAATCAAATTTTTCATCTACCACTTAGCATCACGACATGCTGCCCCACATCTAGACGTGATTTGTGCTGTTTGTTAACAAAAGTGTTGTGGTCCACTCACTGTATTTAGTAAAGACGGCATTTCCCATTCCAACATCAGCGACACACTGCTGAGTAAATGTGCTGTAAGCTGTGCAAGATTGCAAACTATTAGGTAAAGCATAATTTGATAGGATGTCCATTTTGAGAAGCCTTCATGGAGTCGTATTGCCTTTAATAGATTGTTTATTGCAGCTCATCGTATGCCGCACGTAATAGAGCAACCGCAACCATTAATAAAACTTACGATGGCAACAACTATACTCAGCATCAAGAACGATGTGGCTAAGACAGTGCTCGTGAAACCGTACCAGAATGGTGAATGGTAGGTATACTCGGTTTCGACGTTGATTTGGCTACGTTCCATCTATCAGTTCAATTTACTCCCTGAAATGATTTGAGGTTTATTTACGTACGCCTAAGTTATTTCATATGTTATGTCATATTATATTATCCATCTCATCAACTGTTTCAAAACTTCGTTCGTCGTACACATTCAGTATATCCTGCAGGGAATGTTTAAAGCCTTTAAAAAGTGGCTGTAACACAATATCATGTGTTATCACCATAAACTACGTCTCCTCATCCCCGTTATAGAGTAGGGTTCAGTGTGGAGCAAGTGCCACTGATGAAGAGGACGATGCCTCCAAAACGTACAGGTGATTCTAGCGTAACAACCTCGGTAAGGCCTCAAGACATTCTTACTGGATATCGCATTACATTTAATTATGAGTTATAATCCATACTGGAAGCAGGGAGGAGGTGGTCGAGTAGTTGTAATTCTCATCGAGGCGCGATGAGGTGTGAGGGTCTCCTCTCTCCTCAACACTCCGGCTGTCAACAACGAACACTCTATGGAACGCTAAACGAGGCTCTCCTCATGATTGCAAAGAAACGTGGTCAATCAGAATCCTACAAAGTCCAAGAATTAGAAGGAAAAGCGAAGTGAACGCTAGAACTACTGGGATCCACACAGTGAAAAAAAAGCTGTGAGGCGGATCAAATACTGGAATAGTAGTAGTAGTAGTAAAACCCTTGTTAACTTAACTAGCTCACTATCAACTTTTCACTAATTGCATGAAAATGATATTGCTGAGCAAGAATATCTTGTTTGGAAAGACCAAAACAGTAGAAAGATAGTTGAATAGTGTAAAAGTTTTGATGACGTGATATCGTTGATAATAAACCAATAATTATTTCCAACAATACTAACTAATCGTTGTACATGCCATAAAACTCATTTCCCATCAAACTTTCCCTCAGTGATTGGATATTCACGGAGCATCACAAAAAAAAAAAAATGGCTGATGAACTAAGAAGCGATTTCGAAAGCAGAGTTTATATCAATACTAGAGCTCAGATCTCGACCGTTCTGGATAAGGAAACTCGGAAACAAAATCTGAGAGGAATTTGATTCCGTTCATGTGACAAATCGTCCATTTGTGGTCTAAGAGTATCCCAATCATTGAGCTGTGGTACAGAACAAAACATCTCCTGTAGAATCTCTCAAGTCGAGGAGTCCGACATTTCTACGCTAGAGCCTAGTCGGAAGTAAACAACTTTTGGAAATCTTAGGCATGTAAATAACGTTACAATCTCTAAATGATAAGTGTGATAACCACTCTGGGTTCCAACACTTTCATGGAAAAATACCAGTAAAATGGAAAGTCCATTTATTTACTTGTGGTTGGTCATTTAAACAGTCATACATGTATGCGACTCTGAGTCCCTAAAATTTCCTGCAAGGTCTATAAAATTTTTGTTTTACCTCTTTCATAATAGTGCAATGATATCACCCGTATGACCTGTCGTCCCGTTGACTGCCAAGTGACTCTAGAGGGTACCAGCAACACTTCCATTTTCCCTATCGCGCGCATGAGTAGCCCAGTGAGTCCTCCTCGCTCTAGGAAATCGGTGAGCATCATAACTTTCTTCTATTCTTTTTGTGAAGAAATCGGACCATCGAGTCGGTCTTTCTGTAGAGCGCTTAATGTCGCGATGAATGCAGTCGGTAACGGCTCTCGTCCATCGGTTGTTCTTAAGCGCATCAAGTGTTCGGCCCACCTCATTTTCCATATCTTGGCGTAAAGAACGGCGTCTCTGATCTTCTATCGTTGACGTAGGTCAGAACTTTGGAACCTTTCTCTCATTTGCGAGATACAGGATACTCCTAACATCGAATTTTCGACTGCGAGTTTAATGACACCCAGTGATCTTTTGTCCTGCTTACGTAGCGACTAGGTTTCTGCTGCATACGTTAGTGCAAGGATAATCGTCGAGTCAAAAAGGTGGGCACGGAGTCGGATATTCTTTGTTCACTTCACTATATTTTCGATGATTCAAATGTTCCCCAAGCCGCTCGCTTCCTCCTGATCAACTCTGGAGTTAGGTCGTTCGTTGATCATGTTAATTTCACAATCTAGATAGACGCAACTGGAGCATTCTCAAATTTTCGTTCCGTTGAGCGTGAATGGGGCATTTAAAACCCATCCGCTCTTCATGAACATTGTTTTCGTTGAATTTAGTTGAAGACCAATCCTTCCACAGCCGTTTTCGAAATCGGTCAACATTCGTTCCGCTTGGCTGATGCATGCTGTTATGGGGACGATATCATCAACAAAGCAAAAGTGGTTTAATTGCCAACCGTCAATTTTCACTCCCATATCGTCCCATTCTAATGTTCGCATGACGTTTTGGAGGGTGGCAATGAATAATTTTGGCGAAATCGAACAGCCTTGTCGAGCCCCTCTTTTTACGGCGATGGTGATATTTTCGTAGATAGGAGGTATTTTAATCATGAAATCTTCATACAGCTTACAAAGGATCATTATGGACCGAGTATGGACGCCCTGGTTATCTACAGCCTCTATAACCGCTTCTGTTTTCACTCAATCAAAGGCTTTTTTCAGATCGATGAAAGTGAGACGAAGTGGTTGTTTGTACTCTCGTGAAATTCAATGAGTCTTGTAATTGTGTGGATGTATTCGTGGCACTAACTCCTTTTCGGAACCCTGCTTGTTAGCATGGCTGCCCTTCGTCCAGTGTTCTGTCAATCTTGTTAAGGATGGCTTGAGTGAAGAGTTTGTAGACAACGGACAGCAAGCAGATGGGGCGATAGTTGCCTATGTCGTGAAGGTCTCCCTTCCTAAACAACAATACGGTCTTGCTGATTTTCCATTGAATGGGGACCTTGCATTCTGATAGGTGGCGAGTGAAGAGCCGAGCCAGGATGTTGATGAGAACTGGCGACAGGTTCTTCAGGTGTTCTGGTCTAATCCTGTCTAGACCGGGTGTTGTTCTGTTCTTCACCGACTATATCGCATGTCGGATTTCGGAATGAAGGATCGGTGGAGCGATATAATCATCCTTTTTCAATTTATAAGACGATAAGAAGACATGGCTAGCTAAGAGATCCGAGTATTATAGGTGGATGATTTTCTCCATCGCCCTTCTAGAAGCTGTAGGTAGACCGCCCAGGTCATCAGAGTGCAATCACTTTGGTCTTATAATTGGCGAAACTTCGCTGCATTTTGCGAATGCTCTTCTCAGGTTCTGCAGCTTCTGCCATAGTTGGTGTTCGTCTCTCTTTGAGGTCTTCTCTTCGCTTCTTGCAGCGCGTCGAAAGATCGGACGTAAGGCTTCGGTTGCGTGTAGTTCATGCGATTCCACGTTAACGTATCAGCTCCAGTGTCTGCGGAGACAAGCATCTTTTCGTGATTTTAGGACTCTCGGCTTTCGCAGCGCTAACGTGAAGATCTTAATGAGCCGATCGTATTCTTGTCGACGTTGTCGACAACGGTATCTCCCCAAGAGCCGACTAATCATTTAAATACATCCCAGTTCATGGTGGTTCAGGGAATTTGTTGTTTGAATTTAGCGGCTTTCTTTCCTTTCCGCGAAAAACGGGACGTTACGCGAAGGAGGCGATGGTTTGATCCCGTGTAGAACTTAGAAACAACAGCGACATCGGTCAGGCAAAACCTTTGATTTACTAAGATGTGGTCTATTTCTTCATGGCACATTGGGAGACTCCCACGTCCATTGCTGAGAGTGAGGCTTTTGAATTGTGAGTTACCACGGATGGTTTGGGCCGTCATGATAACTCAGACAGCCTCTTACCCTGTTCATTCCATTCTAGTTTGTGGGTCCCAATGTGAGTTCTGCAGACGTTCTTCTAGATTCTATGTTCGCGTTGAAATCTCGAGAATAACCTTGAAGAATGTATGATCTTCTCTGAAGAATTTTTCGAGGTCCATATAGAACGCTTCAACTTCGTCTTCTTCATAGCTTGATGTTGGTGCGTAAGCAACGAAAATGGTCAAAGCCGGCATTGAACTACATCTTTTCAACTGTAATCGTCCAATACGGGTTGTTAGTTGTTCAAATGAATCGATGTTCATGTTCAAATTCGATTTGACGAAGATGCCAACACATCTGCTATCGCATGTGCCAAGTAAAAATTCTTTTCCGGTGTCATAAACAGTGCGAAAAGGTTGGGGTCTCCTCGTTTCAGCCAGGTCAATGACGTCGCACCTTATCCTTCTTGCCTGAATCAATCGATCATTTACAGCAGATTCATGAGCAAGGGTTCTTGCACTGTAGGTACAGATCGTCATTTTAGTCCGTTTCGATCTTTACAGCCTAGTTTGGTCCTGAAATTTTAGCAGCCTGTTAGTACTCGTCCTACCTGACACTGCCGTACTAGGGACTCTTTCGGGGTTAGGGGAATGAGGCCCGTATTCGTTAGTGTTTTTGGCATTTTGATACCCAACATATAGCTTGCCAGGCTTTAAACGCGGAGGCTGGGCACTCATGAGTAGCTTGCCAGTCTCTCTCGGAGGAGCGGGAGGAGCTTCTTTGTTGGAGGCGACTCCTAACTGCTTCCCGTGTACTTCACACCCGCTTGATTGCAGGCATTTGGCCAACTCGACTCGTAGAAATAGAGTTCTGCCAAGTCGGCGCTGCAGAAAGCAGGAAGCTCATCCCCTGAATCCACCTGCGTCTCTGAAAAGCACACAATCACTTTTGGTTCGCGTTTATTCCCTTATCCACCACCTGGGGATGCGCCAAGTGCCTTCGCGGCTAACCGAGTGGAATCTCTTAAAGAGGGAGTTCCGTGGGTAATGGTATATATGTAATAGATATTATGTACATATATATGTATTTATATATACATTTAAATATATATATATATATATATATATATATATAGAGAGAGAGAGAGAGAGAGAGAGAGAGAATATACACATATATCCATGACTGAGAATGTCAGGTGGCTTTATCATCTGAAATGCAATAATTTGCCATCAATTCAGTGTTAAGTGATTTCTCCACTTTACAAGCAGTGCAACTAAATCGCTATCCATTCCTCTATATGTGGGTATATTCCCTTACAAAAGATTGGCTGATCTGAGAGACACCGTGTCACTGATTAGGCTAGAAGGCCGAAACGTACGCCTATCACTCAAAGTGCCATAACAGACCTCATGAAAAACTTGAACTATGCTCTCAGAATGCATTGAATTTTAAGCGAGTTCTTAAAAAACCGCCAAATATAAGAGGTATGTCCAAATTGCTGTGCGATGTGCAAAACACACAACCATAGGGGAGTGTTGAATCTGCATTTTACCCCTAACGGAAGCTAGTTTTGCATTATCATCAAGAGTTTTACTATTGTTGAGCCGAAAAATTCTTAATTTATCTTTTATTTATGCAATAGAAAATCTTTCTAAAAGCGAGATAAAGTTACCAGACATATTCTCGTGAACTCAAGCTATGTCTTCTAGACGCTGCAGTTACTGCCTTTTCTCTACAGTCGTTATGACAAGCTCACTTAGAAAGATAAGAGCGAAAAAACGACGACAGATTCGTTGAGTTTGTTACACATATGTTCAACCAAGATGGTTTTGCTGGCATAGTGTTCATGGGGACTTGAATGAAATGTGCTTCTACTATCGTCCGTAAACCTCCTGTTGCCTCCAAAAGTCTTTGGAAGAGGACTGATTGCTTTTGCATATAATTTCGAAGCAATTGAGACTACAAGAGCTCAGTATTAAGACTACAAAGGCACTGCTAAGACTACGAACGCGTCTTTTACCGGATTTCTTAGTGAAGGGTAACTCTGAATCTCTAATACTGACGATTCAGAGAGATCCCAAGACTGACTGTCTATTAACCTCGGCATGCTTCAGTGATTCTTATTTTTGCTTCCTTCTTAGGCGGGTCGCGAGGTGTTATATCCAAACTTTATTCATACAATCAAACAGCTAACGTTTCGGCAGGTCACGTTCGTCAGAGCTTAGATAGGTCAAAGTTGTTTACAATCCAATCAATCAAACACATATCAATTCTTTAAATAAAATTGTCAGACCCAGATTTCGATCGCATCAAGCACAAAGTCAGCCTTAAACACAAACACCAACACCTGGCCGTGGCGTTCCATAAGGCGTTGTTGTTGACTGCTGGAGAGAATCAAGGGGGATGGGGTGCTTGGAATTGACTCTGAACTCTTTTAAGATGATTGCAATTGACACTGACCTGATAGTGTAGGTGTAGAACACGGTAAGATTAACAAGTTTACTGTGGATAAACTGTCAGTAGACCAGTCGGACAAGTGGATTAAAACTGTAGAATTACGGCAACCCTAGCGACTCAACCACTAACTGCTTATTGATAACAACCTATGACAACTAATGACAATTGGACTTTATGTTATATAGACCACAGACAAAGAGTTTGCCAAGTGAAGCGCTGCAGGGCGCTTACGATTACATAAAAAATCTACACACACAAAGGGTTAGATTTGAAAACAGAAAGGTTAACATGCGTACAAAGGAGGATAGGCAAGATCTTGCTACAAAATAGATTTTTCACAAAGAATTTCTTACTCACACCAATGCGAAAAAAGTTCGCAGAATAAAATGTGACAAGTTCATCTCACGAGGGGAGGTAAACACAAAGGACGTTGGCCAACTGCAGATTCGTTCGCCGGCACCGACAACTTACAAGATTCACAATATACCAAATCACATAATTCCAATCACTCCCGCAGCAGAAGAGACAAGAAAAAGGACAAACTTAGCACTTTAGAAGCTAATATGGATGATTATACATTATTATGTGGCAGTAGTTGGTACAATTAGTTGAGGCGATGTTCAAAGTCATTAACGTGGCTATGGGGCACGACTAATCAGCGGGGTTTAGTATGCCGCTATGTACGCCCCGTAAAAATTAGCACCCAAGGTGATAGCTAGTAGGTGATTAGATATGTTGCAACTGGGCAATATAAGTTCGATGTAAGATGATCGGGTTGGACATGGGACCAGCTACCTTGCCTTTGGTGGCGAAGAGAACATAGCTCATTTGTTGAAGATTCCCTCCGCGAAAGGGAGTGTTTCATATTATACAGACGGAAAGTGAGACAGCGTCATTGCGGCGAGTATATCAGGTAAAAAGGATTAGTAGAGTTTGGTCTTGACAAAGCGAATTAACAGAAGTTTAGAATGAATGGGTATCATAGAAAAACCAATAGGATCGGTACAACAAGCAGATAGCTCTTAAAAATTGAGAGATCACTGAAAATCTTAGAGGAGCTAAAAAGGTTGACAAATCTATTCAAAGAAGTGGAATTGATAGATGACGAAGGCTTGACGTCGTCTGAAGGAGAATGATGAGACTTGTCGTCGACGAAGACAAGATTACCCCTGATAAGAAAGGCAATCGAGCCTACCGGGCTTGCAAAGAACTGAAATAGATGAAAAGTTAAAATGTCACATCAACTCAATGAGGTGATTTATTATGGTACATCTGGCGAGCAGATGGTTCGATGGGCAGACGATGTCCGTTGTTGCTTCACCATGAGTCTTTGTGCACACCAGGTTGATCTAGCCCAAACAGTTGTAGCATCCTGTTATCCTTGATGTTGGCAGACCTGCAGTTGCATGAGACAGAAATCCCCAGTTGCAAATGCAAGGTTCTGATAAGTGAATCTGGAAAATCGGAAACGAAAGAACCAGGATATTGTCGACCATCATGACTGTCTAAACGCTCTTGCCCCTTCCAAACGGCATGGAAGTTCTACGTCGCGTTTTCCACGTGACTGCGCTCTGCTCCTCCTTTTTATGCCGCCTGACTGTGATGTTGCGTCAGAGTGGTCGTAGAAGTAGAAGGAATATTTGCCCCGCGTCATGTGTCTGCTGCGATCCCCATTGGAGGTGTAGTGCGCTTGATCTGAACCAGAAGAGACAGAATCTGTACCTTCACAAGTGGACCACAAGTGTTCTTCTTGAAGATCAATCCACCATAACGACATGTCTATGAGAGGCAGAGGGACGACGTACCTTTTGAGTAGACAATCATATGAGATTGTTTTATTGAAGAAATTGAGATATACAATGTCGTCTCTCGCTGCCGGTTTATCCATAGTTCCAACGGTTTTCAACGTCCAAAAGTTCCTCACCAAATGTGATGAAACATTATTTTGATCTGATTTACTAAAACTGTCACTCGCGATCGAAGTGAGTGGTATGTCCTCCTCTAAGGTGTCCTGCCAGTGACAATATCTCCAATCGGAGTATGCAGTAAAGCTTGACCATTAGAGAGCTGCCTGTAATATAAATTAGCGCGTAAAACAATGCTCCAGGAGTAGCCTATCTCAACAAGGATTGCGGGCTCTCCATTAGAGGGCAGACGATAATCATGGGCAATTTCGGTGAGAACTTGTAATTGGGGTATAGGACGAGTTAGCTTTGGGACGGATCGAACAGTTAGAAGCTTCTTAGCGTTTTTGGTATGGATGTCGATTTGATAACTAGTGCAGCATATATCCGTAAGGTCATTAGTTCCAAAGGTGGATATTTGTAAAAGATCACTCTTCAAAGGAGATAAACTTAGAACATTCGCCACATCATCAAGTATGAACGATCTGTTGGACTCCGAATGAAAAAGGCTGTACCCTCCATATGTTTGGATGGATCGTCAGGATGAAAGATAGTGACAGTTGCACACATAAAGAGGGTTGCAGGAGGAATAAATTTAGGTTGTGCTAACGAAAGAGCAAAATGTTTTGATTTTGATGGTTCCTCGCGCTTGGAGGCGTCCTGTAAAGGGGGAGGCAGATTTTTGATTTGGAAAGAATATCAACAGATGTTACTCGTGACAATTCAGGTGGTTCCATAACGATAGAAAAGGCTGCATGATCTCGTTGGTAATGCCTTGTCCATGATTGCTGTTGATGTTTTGGTTAAGGAGAGGTCTTAACTTGGGAAACGCGTGGTTTCTCAACCTCGGTGCTCTTTTGTGAAGGTTGACGGAAACATAATGAGGAGTGATGCTTTTGAAACAGAACTACATAATTTTTTAGAAATACAATCGTTATATGAATGACGTGAGCTTAGATAGGTAAAACATAGCTGGAATTTTCTATCCTGGGAACTGCGCTGGTGTGATGTTACACAAACGTTGCACTGAAAGGTCCTATGAAATGAAGAACGGCAATAGGGGCAATTTTTTCCGAGTCGCTGCTGCTTAGTCTTACGAATGTACTTATGAGATGTTATGTTCTTGCGTGTAGAATTAACACCAGCCATGAAGTCTTTAAGTATCTACCAGTTTCTACTGCCGATGATGGGAATGCCGATTCCATGACGTCCATAGCAGCCTCCTTAGGAACAATATCTGTAAGAAAGTTAAGTGATTTAGTGGGAGCAACATTATGACTATTTGAAGTTTTGTAATAAAGTAAACTACTAGTGCGGGCAGGAAGTTTATATAAAAGAAGCGCCCCAAGTGTTATTTTGCGCAAATCATCGGCGTCTGTTGCCTGCGAAAGTTGGCACACTAAAGCAAACATCTAATTATAAAGTGTGGGTAATTGACGCCCTTAAGGATCGCACGCTGGTATCTGGGCCAGTTTATTACGAATAAGGTGTTTTGAGGCAACTTTATCGTCGTATAAAATTTTATAAATCTCTTTTTGCAACAAGATAGTTATCAGGGCTGACGGCAAGTCCCTGTATCGAAGAAAGAGCTTTCCCACGCAAGCAGAATTTCAACAAAGAAAACTGGGTGGTACCGTCTAACTGCTTCTTATTGTGAACCAACGCTGCAAAAACGTGCCGAAAACTGTGGATAATCCAGTAGATTGCCATCAAACAAAGGAAATTCCCGTTTGGACAAAATGGAAGCGTCGACAAAAGTAAGCAATGAGTTGTCATGGGGAATTACGGGGTTAGCACCTATGGTAGGCGACGCCGCCGGTTGAGGATCCTTCCAGGATAGGGGAACGTTTTTATCCGACGCTTTATCGGATGCATTATACAGGATCTGTAACCCACGTTTCAAAAGTTAAGAGTCGAGAGAATTTAATAAAAGGTCCAGATTCTCCAATGGAGTGGCGGAAGTGCCAATTGTCTGACGGTAGTCTCCGTGCGTTGTAATGAAAAGGTCGAATCTGTCCTAGTCACTACTAGAATGCAACAAAGGTTAACATTCATTGTGGAGTTCAAAAATGTTGTCGTAAGCCTGAAAAAGAAAGGACTTAAGTGAGTTTACCTCCGCGTAGAACGCTTCTATCTGAATGTCGTCCAAGTGAGTGAAGTCGGTTTGTCCCGAGCGAGCCCTATATTCCTTGAAAATTTGGGTGTGTGACGACTGATGATAGCGCTGAAGGAGCGTTTTGAGGAAGTCGATCTGTTGACGGATAGACGAACTGTCCGGAGTAGACATAAGTGTGAGAGTGGACTTGAGACAAGAAAATCCAGCAGGGGATTGCACGCTAGGATTGTTGACGTGGTCGCCAGCTGCTTGGAATTGACTCTGAGCTCTCTTTAGGTGATTGCAATTGACACTGACCTGGTACTATAGAACACGATATAGAACACGATAAGATTAACAAGTTTACTGTGGATAAGCTGTCAGTAGACCAATCGCACAAGTGGATTGAGTATGGTAAGATTAGGGTAACCCTAGCGACCCAACCACTAATTGCTAACTGATGACAACCTATGACAACTAATGACAACTGAACTCTGTCTTGACGTAAGCTTGTATATGGGCCACAGACAAAGCATTTACCAGATGAAGCGCTACAGTAAACCTACGATTACATTAAAAAATCTACGCACACATAGGGTTAGATTTGGAAACACAAAGGTTAACATGCGTGCAAAGGAGGATAGGCAAGATCTCGTTATATAGTTTTAACACAAAGAATTCCTTGCTCACATCAATGGGAAAAAAGCTCGCAGAATAAATAGTGACAAGTTCATCTCACGATGGGAGGTAAACACAAAGGACGTTGGCCAACTGCAGATTCGTCCGCCGGCACCGGCAACCTACAAGAATTACGGTATATCAAATCACATAATTCCAAACAGGAGGAAGTTGGGCTCTGTGAGCAGCGTCGAGAATCACAGCCACTCCAGGCACCCCAATGCTTATCATTATTTGACTAAAATAGGCAAAGTATCTCAACTTGGAAAAGAAGCTCATCGGGAAAGTGTCTACGAAATGACGCGAATTTTGCTGGTCATTAAAGCAAAAATACTACTGATACTCGATATTTAGGTGAAATGAGGCATTTTGGAATAGATTACAGAATGGAGAAAATAGAATACTAGCAAATTACGGTTGGACGTTATTGAGAAAAAGAAACACTTGACGAGTTCCAAAACTAGTACCATTACTCATACCAACCTTGTGTTACTTTGATATTATAAAGAAATATTAATTCTAGAGCTTTATCGAGTACCCGGTGAATCATTGATCACCATTTAGCACCACCTACCATTTGGAAGAATTGAATCTTATGAAATAATCTGGAACAAGACATAATTGAGACACAAATCTCTTTGAATACGCAGGAACTAACACCGTCGCAAATATTTCCATGTTCGATTGCCTCACCTCGAAATAATGGGAAACGAAACAGCTTCTGTGATTCGAACACTGGCTAAGCTCCTCTCAAATCAAAAAGAGAACTCATGACTGTGACAATTCGAACACTAGTTCTTTTTTGTTCACTGTTTTCTTAGAACTCTCAAGAATCCCACGACACGTCCGTTACTGAAAGCATAAGAACCTGCCGCATTTTGCGGAAAATCCCAATAGCCGCCGTCAATCAGAAATTGCGCTAAGCATACGAAACCTGGTCAGCAGGATTTAATGCTGCTTTTCTATCTACTCATATATATTCCATATGATGAAACTATTATAACAGTAGAATAAGCTTTAGGTGGAAGAAAGCAAGACGATTCAAACTATTGAATTTTCATGCACAGCAGTCAGCGAAAGAAGACCGGAAAACGCAATTTATTGATTTGGCCATTCTCTGATAATGTTATTCAGGCAAAATTAGACTACATACTATCACTAATTGGTAATCTTCTGAGGAATTATGTTTCTGTTGAACAATGTTCATAGAACTGAGCAGCTGAACACATAATTCTTAACTGACCATAAGTTCTACTTATGTCTTTCTCTCTTAGGTGAGCACGACTCAGTTCCATTATTTTCTTTCTATCTATCCACTTTCTCTTATTCGCTTCAGTCCAATACTTATATAACATTCTGACATTATCTTCTTTGTGCTAATAGTATCGTGACTTTTCCGCAGCCGCACTCGTGAAGTATGATGGCAGAAAAGTGAGCATAACAGAAAGATACGAGAGAAAAAACATTGTGCAGCATGGAAATAAACTTAAGTCGTGTGATACTGATCTTTATTGTGCGACAAACGTTAGCATGTCGTTAGAAAGGTACTGACCTTTATATCGGTGAAAAAAATCTGAAGCGATGAAAGTCTCGCAATTATTCATATCAATCCCTTCCGTACTTTAAGATGGCACGCTTAAACGTTTGATAAGATGTAAGACTTTTCCCAGCCACTAAAAGAATTTAAGAGAACGATGGCTTACGATTTTGACGAATAGTGATGAAAATCAACTCTGAACTAAAAGATCTCTGGCTTCATAAAAAGATGTTGCTTACCCGACCAAAGTTATAAGTTAGCGGCTGATAGTTATGACACAGACATTGAAGAATGAGTCGTAGCAAAACGGTGCCTTAGTGGTGTAGTGGCAGCACGCGCCTCCGGTATGAGTAAAACGCGGGTTCAACCCTCCGTACGAGTCGAATCTTTGCTTACCGCTTGATTCTCTTAGGTATATTTGCAACTATACCTTTCCTTGAAGCAATTAATTTCTGCTCTTCTTCTACTTCATAGGACCTGTAACAATTTTTGACCACAGATCCTAGTACATTACGATTCGTTTCCTTGCATTGATTCTCCCAAAGGTTTTCAAACATCCTAGTGTTGTTTCGACTGCTACTTGAGAATTTCGTCTACCTCGTGAATATTGTAAAGTATTGGTCGAGCACATCTCCTCGCAGTTTGAGGAGAGCCCGGCTAAGGCATTTTGCGTGATTGTAAGAAAGTTTTGGAGAGGAGGTAGAACCAGAGCATTAATTTCTGCAATCGTGCATCACTGGCCACTCGGCTATCGCTCTCTGCAATTATATTTTGAACATCGAAATCAGAGAACTTTAACACACTAGTTGCACCAGTATGCTGAGGATCTGCCTTCTGTTGAACTTAAAGGAAGCCTAGAGCAGCAGAAATGTTATTTTAGTTCTGTGACAAACAATTTCATAGAATCAAATCCTCCAGAAATACAAAGGAAAACTGCGAATAAGAAAAACAGCTCAAATACAATGAAGTAGGTGAGAAACTTTTTACTTACCCTCGATGTAACAAAGAACAAGTATTGTGATTGAGCAGTCACTATCATCAACAACCGTCCTATATGATAGGAGCACAGCCGGATGAAGTTCTCATGTGAGCGGTTTTCTTCGAGCTGGCTTGGATGTGCTGAGAAAAAACCAGCTAATACCTACTATTTGCTTCTGCTAATCCTACTGCGCTTAGAAATTTAACGCTTTCATAGGCGAAATAAAAAATAAATGTTATCAAGTTATACAATTGAATGCAAGAAGTGTTGGACTTTGCACTCCAAGGCAGGTAGTGTAGATAAAAAATGAGGAGGACAAAGAAAAGTTTTTACGCTTGAACAGAGCTCTGATTAATACGTATGCGCATGTGCAAAATATAGAGGTGGACTTCTGAGCACTAAATATGATATCGACTAACGACTAAGGGCGATGTCCTATAGACCATCGTTTGAAAATTAGAATGATTAAATGTGTAGGGTAAATTTGCGTCCATTCAATCTTATAAACCCTCTTCAAAGCATTTCAAACCTTTCAAAGTACTTTTCTCCTCTCCCAAGTTGGTTCTTGTTTATGGAGTGCATGCTGAGCAGTGGTTAGAGGTGTCCTGCGTAGCTCACAAGGTCGATGGCGCCATCTCTGTGAACTCGGCAAGCTAAAACTAGATTTATCTGGGAGGATTAGCACCACTGGCTCGATACATGGGTAAACTATCGCGGGTCACTGTAAAGGCCAGATATATATTCAATCGCCTCAAGTGAAGCTAGAGATTGAAGACGAATGCATTGTGCATCCCGCAGGGCTTGATCAACGCCGAAAGCTTCATCCTTTGTGCTTTTTCTCTCAAATTGGTAGATATTATGCTCATGTGACAGATAAGCTAATGGAAAAGAAAATTTGCCTCAGGGTTTCTGAGCAGCTTTTATCTATACCTAACTGACTTACATCTGGAAGCCCTCTTGCTGCACAAGTATTCTCTATGACGTTATGGAGGGTATGGGTAGTGGAAGTAGTGATATCATCTAGTTTCCTGTCATGTCTATTTCGTTTCATCAAACATTTCACTTTCATCCATTTTTTTATCACGCTGGTTTGTATACTGGTAAATGCTTACTACTTGAATAGCTCGTCTGCCATAGTGGTGCTGGCCTCAGTATGGTATTCATTCTTTTGATCACGTAAAATCTTTGCCATGTGGTGGTCTGCCTGAGACATGGTGACGTAAGCGAGCCTATTTCTTGTTTCTAAACTCGTCGCCATATTTGAATGCAGATCGTTCACGATAGCCTCAAACATGCCCTCCAATCGTTGGGTGGTATCCAAGAGGACCTTACATTCTGTTAGAGTCTACTCCACTGTCTCCCATCTGTCATATCTTTTTCATATCCGGAGTCCTGAAATGCGCAAGTCGAGCAAAAGTTGTGCGTGACGATTGAAATTAGATAAATTAAAACGAGTGCCCTGTGGGTGACACGCAGATTTCGTGATATGGTGTAGTATTACCATCACGCATAATAGAACACTACAAGGATTGTTGAATCAAAAAGTTTAGCACTGAACTCCGACTTGATATGTGTTCGGTAGCCTCTTTGAGGCCCGAAGTTGATTCACTCTGCCTTACTTCTTCTGTTTAATCCTCCTTTGTGTTGATGTCCATTGATTGTAGAGGGCACACATGCAAGTGGTCAGCGTAATCAGAGCATTCAGTTCAACTCATTCATCTTGGCAGAGTGACTGCTCGATGAACTGGATCTTTTTTTCTGTTTGTGCAAAGTCTGATCTTTTTTGCTTCGTTGGGTCTATTCAGCATCGCTTTGCTTCACTGCACCCCTCGAAAATCGTCAACGCGTGTGCCCTTTTTGTCCCAATCAAGCAATTTTTATTATTCACTGCAGTGCTGCAGTGAAGACTTTGGCACTATAATGTTGCCTTATCGAACCTTTTCTCCTATGGAGATGGTGGGGAATTAATGGAAAAGATGTATTCCGTGTCCAGTTTCGAAAGCAGTCATCTAATGCTTGCATATAGGACGGTTCCTCATCTAGGTCTACGAGTGCTGATGGGATTACGATCATTTCGGCGCTGTCAAACGCTTTCTCATAGTCGATAAAAGTTAAGACAAGGAATAATGGTGCTCGCGACAGAATTTTGCACTTGAGAAAAGACTCAGATGTGGCGTATGTAGCAGAATCCTTGTAAAAATCCTGCTTGGTCAGTTGACTATACCTCACTTTGTTGCTATTCACAAAAGTACCGTGAAGTTATGACCACTTGGATGATTGAATGTATGCAGTTTTGATAGAAAGGAACGTTATTTTCAACTGCAGCGATCGTGAAGTTGAGATAGTTTCCTCAAAATGATCGAGATGGAAATGATCCAACATTTTATGATCACAATTGTGGTTTTTTTCAAATTTTCATCCATGCTAGTTACTCTTCATCGGCCATTAACGTGAGCTATTTTAAGAACATTTCTACGCTTCGAGTTAGAATAAAAAACACGCCGAAAGAAGAACATGTAAAACCAGAAATAAGGCTAAAATCCATTTTTATGATAGTTTTTTAACAGTTTCAGAGCATGCTTCTTCATTCGACTGTTTTCATAGACCTGTCGCTTAGCACGTTTTCAGCTTTTTGTGAGATGTGAGAACATGTCATGTGATTACCAAATTATTATTCTTTTTGAGTGATTTATATGAAAACAGGCGAATGTGGGAGTAGAGTTCATTTTACCAGTAACTAGCTCGAATGTTCGTCACTGCAACGTCGGACAGCTTATCACCTGACTTGATGTGATTTGTCACTCGGTGTCGATTTCTTTATAACTAGGGTTGTTTCCATAAGGAATCGGCTGAACCCGAAAGGCGCTGTGCTAGTGATGAGCCTGTAAGGACCAAGCGGGCCCGTCTAGTACTGTATAAGCGCCTTACCAGACCTCACAAAAGGCTCAAAACATGTTTTGTGATTATCAGATTATTAGGGTTTTTGAGCGAGGTCTATAAAAACAGTCGAACGAAAAAGTTTCAAGGTAATTAGTTATGAAAATAAGCTGTTGATTAACAATATGAGGTCATATTTCAGTTTCAGTCAGACAGTAGCAAACCTCTCAAGGGAGTTTTGCTATCTTATGCTGAATTACATGATGATTTAGGCAACGCAAATGGTCCATGACCTTAGAGAGCAAGTGGTATCGTAGAGCTTTGAGGTCCTAGTCAGAAAATGATCCAAGTGGCGAAGGAGGCACCCAGCTTCCACCAACTTTAACAGTCAGTTCGATTGCGGGACATCATCCGAACGGTCGTCTGACATCACGCGGACCACCTCACCTCAGTGCATTATCGATCCATCATTGCTCTCTTCACATAGTCTCGTTATCGTGTAAATGATTGCTTTCATAAGGTTGCGTTCATACAACTGCCAGATGAACTCAATAGAATTGAGAGCGGAACATAGCGCTTCCGTGGCGGAGCAAACTCACTTGGGCTATGCTCGGCCCTCCACCGCGGTAAAGGGATCATGCCCATATATAATCAGCAGTGACCCCGCTGCTAACACTATATATTCACCCACTGGAACTCACCGTTGGCTTGTTATTTCGGAGCGAACATAACAACCAAAACGGGCTCCGCAGCCTAGTCATGCTCCGTCACTTACAATAACATCTCACTTACATTAACTTCATCACTTGCAATAACATATCATCACTTACAACAACACCGTCAGCTACAATGACACCACTTACCATAACACTGTCGTCATAATAACATTCATAGTATCGTCAGAAGACGATACTTCTCATCAATCGTCACTTACACTGACTTAAGCAAATGTTCGCATAACGATATGTCGTAATCATGTGTATAATATTACTGTATTCTTATTATACTGGTACATGTACATTATAGGTTGTTTGGTTCTAATACATTGTTTGGTTCTACCACATTGTTTGGTACCATCCTATTGTTTGGTATAACCCATATAAAGAATTTGAACTTTGCGTTCTTGTCCGTCGCGAGACACGAGTTGACAGCAAATCAAAACAACAAGACCACTGAACCTTCAGCACACAGACTTTCATTCTATAATTGCGATTGAACCCGCAATGATCACCTCTTGTTGTCTTTGTGATGGCGTGTTTTCGGGAATTGACGAGGAACTACAAATTTACAGTACCTGGTTGGCCAATTTTTCATAATTGCCGAATGCGACTTGCAGCTATAGGCAGCTCAGCTAGCAACGACCACTCTTCCTGGGAATGATCTTAACAGTTTTTATTTAGAAGCTCAAGTGGTATAGCGCCATTAGCGGAAAGCAACACAGTAGAAGTACTCGCAACAAATTACTAAATAATGTGGAACTTACCCCAATCCACAGGGAGCGGCAAGTACTAATAGTAAAAATGTCAAAGCTGTATTCAAACTATTTCAGGACTTTGGGAAAGTCTCAAATAACCGTACACAAACGCAGTGTTTCTCAAACTGGATGGTTTAGCTTACGAAATTGAAAGATGAATGAGCCGGAGGCTGAGCACTTATAATGCCAGAACAGTCTTCTCAAACGGTCTTATTAGAACTATATGTCATATTGAGCATCATATAATCGCTCTAAAGGGAAGGAAACATAGAAAAGGGAGTACAACGAGTTGGGATAAGTCTTGCAAACCGTGAACTAAAAATTTGATCTTTTTGTATTGGTCGCTCAATCTTCACCGTACATCCACCTGTACATGAGTTCGACGCGATAGTCGATATCGACTTAATGACATAATTTAAGCATGCTTGATCAAACTTCGTCTCAAATTACTGCATCGAAAAGTTCAGAAATGCCTACTGACACTCAAACCAACTTGTGAGTTTATTAACGTGAATTATTGAGTCTAAATTGAAATCGAGGCAAAACCAAAGCCATTATGCTCGGCTTATACTCGTCGGAGTCCTCCTCAATGCAAATTCATCCCGTTGGTTAAAAGTTGCACGCTCTCTTGATGAGAAAGGTTGGCGAGACATTGTCACTAACAGTTATCGAGTGGGGTCAAAGGGGATGCCAACAATTTCTATGACGGCCACTCAGAAGGTAGGCAAATGTGTTTGTGGTCTCATCAATCAGCTGCATCACACCTACTATTGATGAATGGATCTTGGAATGAAGAAGGTCTATCCTCTTCTCCGTAGCTTGGTAAGCATCGGCTCACATCCACATGTGTGAATGTGTACAAATATGCTCATTTTTGAAGTACATATAATTTGATTACCCCGGCCCATTTGTAATTAAGTCATTCAAGTTATAGTGAAAGGGTAAACATTGGCAATCAGGAGCTTAACCTATCAATCGTTTTTTCTTTCTACAGAATTGCTTTCCTTTTAGTACAAGATGTCGTTAATTAAGATTTTTTTGTCTTATCTAATTGTCTTTTACAACATTTTCTTGTTACAGGTCAATACGCGGAAATGTTCTTAAATTACTGAAGTGCTGATGATAGAAAAGAAGTTTTGAAAAAAGTGTTATATGCTCATCCTATATAGCAATTCAATCAACAATAGGGAATTGCAAAAAGTAAGCCTTTCTTGATAATTACTAATACAACATTTACTGACAAATTGTTGCTATGACATGCTCAATCGTATGTATCCAAATATCGCGCATTAATCGGAAATCATCTTATTTGACCGCCGATTGCGGTGTCATGATGTTGAAATAAACCCAATGATGTAGAGTGATGTACAGAATCGTTTGAGTCAGCCGGAATTTGAACCCAGATCTTAGTCTTTCCGGGAGCATGTGCTAAACCATTGCAGCACCAACGCTCGTTTTGCACTCCACTCTTTCTACGCTACAACGCGTTATCTGTCAACAGCCAACCGCCTAATAAAATGATTCCGGATTGATTATAGTATATATAGCTTAGTGGTTAAAGGGGGGTTAGTTGCAACATCTGAAACTCACTTCAAATTCGAGGAATCATGAGAAACGACTGGCATTCGAAATGAGCGAGAATCAAGAAAACTGTTGGGGTTCGCTAAAACAACATTTTTTATCCATATTGTGGAACACGGCAATGATAGATTTTCTATGATAAGTGGCGATTATCGCCTTGATGTATGAACCGCGTTCAAGCTTCGTATTATTTCTGTAAGGTGAAACACCAAAATAAGGTGACTTCGGTCGTTGATCAGTCTGCTGCTAGTTCATTCCATTGAATTTTAATCAATATGGACGGAACGATGACTGCGGAAAAGCACGTTGAGAAATTACCGAGGTACGCCAGAAACTTAAATGTTTCGTGGGGCATTGGTAAGCAGAAACAGACCAGTCCCTCTGAATGATAACATCATCTACGGGCCACATCACCAGCGCTGTAAAGTTAAACGATCTGGGCTACGTCTTACCCAGCAGCGATCGTGTTTTCAAGTGTCCTCATAATCTCATGCTCTAACAATGTATTTTGACCCTTTCATGAGGTCTATTATGGGTACCTACGCAAAGCTAGACACGTTTCTTGACCTCCCAGCCTCGTCAGTTGTACAGTGCCTTTTCGTTCAGTCAGTCTCTCGGGGATCTACCACTACCTAAAGGAGTCGACAATCAAACTTTATATACTCAACGTATGATGAAATAACTGGATACGCATAATTAGTGAAGACGGATAGTTCAACTATTCAAATAAGTAAGCTGAAGAATATATTGTCGCAAAAAACTCAATATATCAAATGCCAAAGCGCTGTCGGAGTGTGTTGATGCACCGACGAGCAGCTCCGTCCTTACCAAAATTGTGTCCCATAGTCGGCGCGTGCTATTTTTGCGTGCATTTCGTAATTTATTTGAAAGTATCCTAACATAAATGCATTGGTGACTCCACTGAGCTTCGTTGTGGATGATGGATAACTTTTTTACTGATAAAGCTTGCACGAGTTTTCTGGCACTTTCTCTCTATCCTCACTCACTCTCATCCCTTGTGAAAAACGTGCTTTTTCCTTTTTTGACGTTTTAGTAGTCATCCGATAGCTCAAATCTTATCAGCTACAATGGTATGTTTTGTTTCAAAAAGGACTTTCTGTGCACTATTAAAGCCACCGACATTTGAGCCATCGAATGATTGCTGAATATTTGAAAGGAAAGCTTTGTCAAGCGAAAAATGCTTCAGTATGAAATTAACTTCTATTTTTACCTCCACAGCGCAATATTAAAGCCGTTTACACAATCAAATTCCTGAAATTTAGGCTATCAAATAATCATTGGAAACCGGTGGTTTGATGTCAATGTTGCGAAATTCATCTACATACCTGTGCGAAATCTGTGCACAGCGTGTGAAATGCATTAATTTCAGTGATACAGCGTAATAAAAAGTTTTTGGAGAAGGAAATGCAACATGAAATTCGCCGAGATTTGTGTTATGGAATAATTGCCAAATTTCTAAAAGTGAAGCTTTGTTCAGCCAAAAATGCCTAACTGTGCAATAAAATCTTATTTCTACTATTACTGCGGAATATGAAAAATCATTTAGAAACAAAATACACCGTTCAAATTCTTGAAATCTGTGCATTGGAATGGTTAATAAAACATTAAGAAAAGGAAAAATCCTCTTCTTATAAAAGGCTGAAAATGGGCGGGGATAGGGGAAAGTACTAGGTTTTTTGTAGATCCATTTTTCCATTTTTCCCTATCACATGCAAAAGTAACCCAGTAGGTCCCACTCGCTCTAGAGATTCGTTGAGTATCATACCTCTGGTTTGAACTTTTCGTAAAGAAATCGCATCATTGGATCGGTGGTCTTCCCATAGGGCGATTGATATCCCGAGGAATCCAGTCGGTAACGGCTATCGTCCATTGGTTGTCGTTGAAGCGCCTCACGTGTCCGGCACACCTTATTTATGATATCATGGGATTTTCGACCCTTGACGTGGGTCGGAACTTCGAATCCTTTCTCTCGTTTGTAAGATACGGGATACTCCTAACATCGACCAGTAGATTGCGCGTCCAATAACGCTAAGACATAATGAGTCCAGTTATGACTAATCTTGCGTCGTAGCCGCTGCAACGAGACAAATTGGGCAGAGTGTATCACTGCTCGAATCAAATACCGTCCATAGTGCCACGTTTCAAAATTTTTACTATTTAGAGATTCATGAAAACTTCGTGTATTCTTCATCAATAAAATAAGAGCATCGTACCGCAGTTGTCAGATTTTCGCAGACGTACATTAAGAACACAGTAGAAAAAATTTGATTTTGGCTTAGCGTATTCAAAATGTATTAGACCTTATATATAGAATTTTTTATCAGCGATCTACGATGTAATCTTTGAACGAATATTTGCAAGAAATAGAAATCACAAAAGCAAGTACCTATAATCATTTGACAAGTTACAAGATCAGTTATTTCATTCGGATGTGTTTTCAAAGTTTCCATTATATTTCAGCACTCGCCATTTTTCTCTGGAATTTATAACGGTAAAAGTACTGTGACATGAGTAATGACATCAATGATTACTTCATGAAGATGTAGAACTTAACATCAGCGTGAGGCGAAGAGATCATTTAGAAATTAGCAGAATTTGCTGGACATCTCAGAAAATGATATGGCATGATGAATCCAATCTGTGATTCGTTTGTGATTTCGTTTCGCTAGTGTGATTTCATCACTCTATCATCAGCACTTCAGTAATTTAAGAACATTTCCGCGTATTGACCTGTAACAAGAAAATGTTGTAAAAGACAATTAGATAAGACAAAAAAATCTTAATTAACGACATCTTGTACTAAAAGGAAAGCAATTCTGTAGAAAGAAAAAACGATTGATAGGTTAAGCTCCTGATTGCCAATGTTTACCCTTTCACTATAACTTGAATGACTTAATTACAAATGGGCCGGGGTAATCAAATTATATGTACTTCAAAAATGAGCATATTTGTACACATTCACACATGTGGATGTGAGCCGATGCTTACCAAGCTACGGAGAATAGGATAGACCTAAGCAAAATGCGACGTGCTGTGTCGATAAAATGAGATAACGCAGTATGGCTATGTTTGTGGAATTCAATTTTTGTTTTTGCAAGGATGAGATCAAGTGCTGGTAGCATAGCTGTGCTGATTCTTATTGATACGTGTAAGCTTTTGTTTTGACCTCCCGTTGGCAAAACAGAGCTCCATGCCCTCCAGGCATTCACCTGTATCACCTGTCGTCCCGTTGATCGTCGAGTGACTCGAGCGGGTACCAGCAACTCTTCCATTTTCCCTATCGCGTGCAAGAGTAGCCCAGTGGGTCCTCCTCCCTCTAGGGATTCGCTGAGCATCATATCTTTCTTCTATCGCTTTCGTGAAGAAATCGGACCAACGGGTCAGTGGTCTTCCTTTAGAGCGCTTGACGTCCCGAGGAATCCAGTCGGTAACGGCTCTCGTCCATCGGTGTCGTTGAAGCGCATCACGTGTCCGGCCCACCTTATTTTCGATATCCTGGCGTGTAGAACGGCGTCTCTGATTTTCGATCGTTGACGTAGGTCGAACTTCGGATCCTTTGTCTCATTTGCGAGATACGAGATACTCCTAGCATCGACCTTTCGACTGCGCGTTCGATAACACCAAGTGATTTTTCATCCTGCTTACGTAGCGACCAGGTTTCTGCTGCATACGTTAGGGCAGGGATAATTGTCGAGTCGAAAAGGTGGGCACGGAGTCGGATGTTCTTTGTCCTCTTCACTACATCTTCGATGCTCTTAAACGTTACCAAGCCGCTCGTTTCCTCCTGCTCAACTCTGGAGCTAGGTCGTTCATCATGTTGATTTCACGACCTAGATAGACGTAACTGGAGCATTCGGAGATAGTCGTTCCGTTGAGCGTGAATGGGGCATTGAAACCTATCCGTTCCTCATGAACATTGTTTTCGCTAGATTCAGTTGAAGACCAATGTTTCCACAGGCGTTATCGGAATCGGTCAACATTCGTTCCGCTTGACTGATGTTTGGTGCTATGAGAACGATATCGTCAGCAAAGCGAAGATGGTTTAATTGTCAACCGTCGATTTTCACTCCCATATCGTCCCATTCTAATGTTCGCATGACGTTTTGTAGGGTGGCAGTGAATAGTTTTGGCGAAATTGTATCGCCTTGTCGAACCCCTCTTCTTACGTCAATGGTGATGTTGTTGTAGAATGCAGATATTTTGGTCGTGAATATTTATAAAGCTCACAAAGGATCATTATGTACCGAGTAGGGACGCCCTGGTTATCCAGAGCCTCTATAACCGCTTCTGTTTCCACTGAATGAAAGGCTTTCTTCAGATCGATGAAAGTGAGACAGAGTGGTTGTTTGTACTCTCCTGAAACTTCAATGAGTCTTGTAATCGTGAGGATACGGTCTATGGTACTGAATCCTTTTCGGAACCCTGCTTGTTCGCATGTCTGTACTTCGTCCAGTGTTCTGTCAATCCTGTTTAGGATGACTCGAGTAAAGAGTTTATAGACCATGGACAGTAAGCAGATTGGACGATAACTGCCTATGTCGTGAAGGTCTCCCTTTTTGAACAACAATACGGTCTTGCTGGTTTTCCATTGAATAGGAACCTTGCATTCTGACAGGTAGCGAGTGAACAGCCGAGCCAGGGTGTTGATGAGAACTGGCGGTAGTTTCTTCAGGTGTTCTGGTCTAATCCTGTCTGGACCGGGTGTTGTTCTGTTCTTCACCAACGATGTAGCATGTCGGATTTCGGGGAGGACCGGTGGAACGACATATTCGTCCTCTTTCAATCTATATGACGGTAAGAGGACATGGCTAGCGAAGAGATCAGAGTGGTATTGGTGGATGATTTTCTCCATAGCCCTTCTCGAAGCTGAAAGTGTTCTGTCAAGGTATCGGAGTGCAATCATATTGTGTTATAGTTGGCGAAGCCTTGCTGGACTTTGCGAATGCTCTTCCCAGCTTCTGCAGCTTCTGCCATAACTGCCACTCTTCTTTCTTTGAGGTCTTATTTTATCACTTCTCTGCAGCGTTTCGCAAGTTCGGACGAAAGGTCTTGGTTGCCTGTAGCTCTTGCGATTCCACGTTGACGTATCACCTCGAGTGTCTGCGGAGACAAGCGTCTCTTCGTGACCTTAGGACTCTCGGCTTTCATAGCGCTAACGTGGAGATATTTTTCGTCGATGTTGTCGACTACGGTATCTTCCCAAGAACCGACTAATGATTTGAATACATCCCAATTTATGATAGTTCTGGGGCTTCGTTGTTTGAATTTAGCGGCTTCCTCTCCTCTCCTCGAAAACGGAACGTTGCGCGAAGAAGGCGATGGTCTGATCCCGTGTAGAACTTAGGAACAACAGCGACATCGTTCAGGCAAAGCCTTCGATTTACTAAGATGTGGTCTATTCCGTTATGGTACTCTCCATTGGGAGACTCCCACGCCCATCGCTGAGAAATAGGCTTTTGGAATTGCGAGTTACCATGGATGGTTTGAGTCTTCATGATAAAGTCAGATAGCCTCTCACCCTGTTCATTCCATTCTAGTCCGTGGGTCCCTATGTAACGTTCTTCAGACGTTCTTCTAGGTTCAATTTTTGCTTTAAAATCTCCGACAATGATCTTGAAAAATGTATGATCTTCTCTGAAGAATTTTTCGAGGTCCATATAGAAAGTTTCGACTTCGTCTTCCCCATAGCTTGATGTTGGTGCGTAAGCAGCGAAGATTGTTAAAGCCGGCATAGAACCACATCGTTTCAACCGTAATCGTCCGATACGGGTTGTTAGTTGTTCGAACGAATCAATGTTCACGGTCAAATTCGATTTGACGAGGACGCCAACGCCGCCGACTCCTCTGCGATCGCATGTTCCAAGGAACAGTTCTTCTCCGGTGTCATAGACAACGTGAAAAGGATGGCGCCTCCTCGTCTCAGCCAGGTCAGTGACGTCGTACCTTATTCTTCTTGCTTGAATCAAGAGATCTTCTACAGCGGATTCGTGAGCAAGGGTTCTTGCGTTGTAGGTGCAAATCGTCATTTCAGTCCTTTTCGATCTCGCCAGCCTAGTGCGGCCCTGAAATTTTAGCAGCCTCTTCGTACTCGTCCTACCTGGCGCTGCCGTACCAGGGGCTCTTTCGGGGGTCAGGGGAATGAGGCCCATATTTGTTACTGTTTTTGGCAATTTGATACCCAACGTATAGCTTGCCAGGCTCCAAACGTGGGGACTGGGTACTCACGAGTAGCTTGCCAGTCTCTCTCGGAGGAGCGGGAGGCGCTTATTTGTTGGAGGCGACTCCTAACCGACTCCCAGTACTTCCGAGCCGCTTGATTGGAGGCTATTGGCCGATTTGACTCGGAGAAAGTAGAGTTGTTGTCAAGTCGGCGCTGCAAAGCAGGGAACTCATCCCCTGAATTCATCTGCGTCTCTGGGAAGCACACCGTCGCTTTTGGTTCGCGTTTATTCCCTATCCACCACCTGGGGACGCGCCACGTGCCCTTGCGACTAGCCGGGCGGGATTCCTCAGAGAGGGAGGTCCGTGGCCTCTAGGCATCAGAGTATTAATATTACTAGACTGAAAACTAATCAACAAGATTCCCTCACAAACCCAAAGTTCCTGCCCCTAACACACCTATTCAAGGATTTTGGAAATTACAGACTCAACTATCATTTAACGGTATTCATAAACAAGACTATAGATTATAGAATAGGCTCAAATAATAACTGTAAGATATACTGAAGTTTGAGCGAGGTATTAGGAAAACACTCGAAACAGACGATATCATATTTCGAAATACCGGACAGGGTGTACTACATTGCCGATTCAGTGATTTATTTCACTTTAAAGCCGAGTAATCGTTCGTCGTCGCCTACTCTGAGCAGGGAACTGGAGCACCTCGAGAGGTTTGGCTAAAGACGAAGAGCTTGCCGACTGTCTGTCGAGGCTGTCAAGGCTGAAACACCCTAATAGGGCTGTATAAGAGCCCATAATTGACCACATGACATATTGGCTTGAGTTATAATTGTGAGAATGAAGATTCCTGAGCGGCAGTCAAATTCACCACAAAATTTGAAGACCTGCATGGATGGTGAACGCGAAGAGACGATCCGAGGCAAATATTATTAGAATTCGTACTATATGTGATGTTGAGCCTTATTCAATAAATTTCATGCATTGTGACATTAAGCTAATAGTACACTAAGGAACAGATTTTCCCTGTGGACTGAAACAATCCAATTTCCAAAAAAAAAAACACGCTCTCAATACTTCTGGACTTCTATAGACATTGTTAGAATGTTGCTCGAAAATAATTTTGTACAAATTTTTTTCACAATCTGATGGAGAATTCCGAACACTCATCTATGTAGTGTTGTTTCTCGAAAAAGTACTCTTAGTACTCTTTCGTCAAAGTTCATTGGCTTGGTCTCTCCTCTTTTACTTTAGACCCTTTTTTTATAGCACTAGCTCAGAGAATCTCTCTCCCTTTTTTAATCATCATTCACCTCTTCTAGTAAAATCTAGCTGTAAATATCATACCTCCCGTTTCGAGTTATTCTAGAGACCTCCCTTAGATTTTGATATGCCTTGTAGTCATTTTTGAGCTATGCATGAGGTCTGTTATTTGCACTTTATAGTGCAATACACGCGTGTTTGGGTCTTGATAGCCTCGTCAGTTGCACAATACCTTTCGTCTGAGCCTCTTCCTTTCGGGGAGAACTCCTTTACAGAGTGGAGTCGACGACGAATATTTGCAGGTGCCGTTAAGAAATAAAATTTCCGAACGGGCAGTGTTGTATACTCGATTGCCCTTAGCCTGGTAAACGTGAACTATCAACTGACGAGCCTGGAGAGCCGAAGCACGTGAATTGCACTGTATATGTGGCTCATAATAGACCTCATGCATAACCAAAATAATTATAAGGAGTAACCGTAAATGTTCAATATGATCTAAGTGAATATATTAAGACATTTTGAGAATGATATGTCGAAGGCTTCACCAGTCTCGCCCAGCTCATTAAAAGCACATGCTCCACTAGTCACCACTTTCAGTAAAAGGGACGGGACAGCTCAAAACATCGTTACAAGCCAGATTTAGTGTTAGAAAACAGTGGATTGAAAGACAATGTCTACATGCTTAGTAAGCACCAAAAAACATTTACTAAAAAGTGGGTGATAACCCACAAATTTACGCGCTTTTGACTGAATGTATTCCTTCGCCCCTACTACCAGTTAGGTCATTGGTGGGAGTGGCTCTGATGAGGCGAATAAGATTGCCGAAACGTACGTAAGCCACTGACATATCACCTTTGGAAAAGCTTGAATCACTCTTCCGGACTATGCTGAATGTTTATAGCGAAGTATGAATGAAAGGCAATGTATACTGTGAACATGTGGATGTACCTGTTGAAGCAAATACAAATAAGTGCATTGGCGCCATTATAGAAAATCCACGGCAAACTCGTCCAAAAGAAGGTGATTGGATTCGCGTCAAACAAAGGCTCCAGGAATTGCCATAGAAACGAAAGTTGATGTACACAATAAACAATACATGAACACCTTAAATTATTCTCGTCAGCAAAATAAACTGGCCTCAAATAAGTAAGCAATTGAAAATGCAGTGAAAGTTCGGACGAAGATGTAACCCACTGTGATCGTGACGGCGTTATCCGTACTATTCCTGATGTTCTGAAAGAATGCGCGTTCGGAAAAAAAAGTTTCCTCACAATTAAAAGATTCGAAGAGCACTAGAATAATCGAAAAATTCTGAACATTTATTCGAATCCATGGCCTCTATGGAGGTCATTTGAATGGAACAAAGTGACTGGCAAGACATCTCTAGAGATCTTTGCCTTTTGATAATTCATTATGGCACACACTGATACCATTAGACTATCAGTCAGTGATAAGGGAGGGGTGTTTTGTAGTAGTTTCTTGTCAGTCGGATGTTGGGATAACAAAAAACACGCTTAAGAAGATCACACTCGATCGTCCATTTTCTGATATGGGTGTTCAAAAACAATATCGAAAATTGAACAAAGAATGGGTAAAAATAGCAACAGCCATTGTTCCGTTATTCAGACACAATTCAGCTCTTTTCACTAATACCAATTCAAAGCCTGTTATTTCTTTTTCGTTTTATTTATTTTAACAACTTTTCTAATTCATGACCTCTATGGAGGCCATTTTGGATGGAACACAATGGCTCGCAAGATTCCCACAGAGGTCAGTTGTCTCATTATAGTTTATTTTAGTGCCCAATTTTTTCGTGTACTTCTTGCGATAAATCCGTAACTTATTATACGAAGATGCTATGTTGTACGTTGGTCGGCAAAAGTTCAGTCCCGTGCATGGGAAAATTCAGAAGAACTGGCTCTCCTATTTATCAGCCAATGCTAATCGGACTGTTGTGGGAGGGAGTGTGAGCGGAGGAGCAGATAATACTGGTCGATAATTGCTCAAGGATCGTCTCGTATCCTTCAACATAACTGGGGAATGGTGTCAGGTAACATCGGCACGGCTGGAGTTCTGTAAAGCGCCACGACGACGACGCTACATGATTTGTTCGGTGAACCACCCTGCTCATTTCATCTCTGTGTTACTGCTGCTAGCGGGGGCATCGTAAGAATAATCTCTGTGAATAGTAAACCTGAATCATTGTGGCTCTGATAAGGGCGTAACAGCCTACACCTACACCCGCGCCAAAATAATGAATATCAATAAGAATGCCATATTAGCAAGTCACACAAAGCAACCTTTTGATTGAGGTCAGCGGCAAATCTAACTGCTAATCGATTTTTACTCAAATTCTATTTGTTGTAATGAATAAAACTATCATACGAGATCTATGTGTATAGCGAGGACGAGATGGAGGGGCATGAGTTGCAAAACACTTCTGAATGTTGGCAACAAGGCTCTCGGTCCGACAATAGCATCACATATATCATTCGTACATATGGAACGATAGAGTGGAGTCTTCTTCTGTAGGATGTCATGTCCTGAGCTCGCAATTGCTCGCACTAAGTTGAGCAAAAAGTTCAGGAAAATTCTTTGGAAGTTTCATTTTTTGGCATTACACATGCACTGAAACATTAGAGAATGCACTAGAAACATGGTGCAACATGGCAATACAAAAATCGGAGTTTATTCTTTAGAACAATAAATATTTCCCTGATTGAAAAACGGAAATCGCGCGCCTCTTGTATGGCTATAAAAGGATTCATTCAAACCACAGTCTTGAAGGTACGCATTTTTCGTTAATTGATTCGGGAATCTTTCTCAGTTCGAAGACATATTTAAGATTTTTTAACGTTCTGATACTCCACAAATTATTCTACAAGCTCATAGGCTTTTGATGCTCATATAGCTTTTATAGAATAGAGCGCATGTGGCGCAGTGGTTAGAGGTGCTCTTCGTTCCACACGAGGTCAGTGGTTCGATCTCGCGTTCATGGTTCACCAAGCCATCCGTCCCTCCGAGGTTGCTACATTTGCACCAGACTGGTCTCAGACTTCTCTGAGAGGATAAGGAGCACGGACTCGGGTTCAGCGGGAGGCTGCTGCGAGTCATTGTAAAGGCCAGATATGCATTCAATCACCTCAAACGAAGTAAAAAATTCAAGACGAGTGTATGGCGCATCCCTCAGGGATTGATCAACGCCGAGAGCTTTTTAGCTTTATAGCTTTTATGCGCAAAAAGAACTCTAAGAGTGAAATGAAATCCTTTTTCTTCCTAAACAGCGCATTAAGACAGAAAAAATAAAAACAAAAGATCTTTTTGAAGAGTATTTATTGTTGTTATGTTGTCAATTTGAATATAAAAACGAAACTTTCGAGCATTTCTCATGACTATTTGCTCTACCCTATGTAGTTATCGAAGGATCAGCGCTTATTTCCAGAAACCACCAAAACCGCAATATCCAAGAGTGGGCGTCGCTTGATGGGCACGCCATGAAATTGAGGCATGGTCACGAAAGTGTTTAAAAAATACACAAAATGGGAGTTACCAAAATGGTAGAGAAAAAGAGGAAAGCGAAAGGTAATGCTGAGAAATTACATTAAGCACACCTTGGTTTTTAAAGTGTAGAAAATCACTGAATAACAGACAACTGAGCATAGAATAAATGGAATAACGGAGTAGTTATCTGAAAAATCACATTATCAGTAAATTTCGAAACTCATATCAATAGCAGAACTGAGCTTTCTAGACTCTTTATATGTGACAGAACTCTATTCACTAATAATTCCAGCTTATCTACAATACATTTAGCGTTGTCAACTTATGACTCACTGGACTACTTTCATAAAAAACAAGTGTTTTCATTTCAAAATAGGTACTCTCATGAAGAAGTATAGTTGCATTCATACCATCACCTCTTCGTTCAACTGATTTGTAGACATTAAAAACAGTAATAATCTGATAATACGATAACATATTATAAGTCTTTTACAAGATCTGGTATGTCATTTAAACAATTCTAAACAAGTTTGATTCGTCTTTCCAGGGTCATCAATAGTATGGCGCTTTTCGGTTCAGCCGATCCCTTTCAGGGAGATTTGCCCCTATATCTAAAGAAATCGATGACGAACGGCAAATCACCGCAATTCAGGCGGTAAAATCCCCGAACATTACAGTGATAGACAATCGAGGCTCAAATCATGTAATCATATTATGATGAAGCGATATGATTTGTCTTACCAGCCACGAGATCGGCTGTTGGTCACTGCAATGTCGGGGGATTTTGTCACCTAAGTTGCGGCGATTTGTTATGTGGCATCGATTCCTTTATATGTAGGGGCATACCCCCTGCAAGGGATCGGCTGGACCCAAAGCCACCATACTGCTGATGAGCCTGCAGAGGCGAAACAGGTCTGTCTAATACTGTATAAGTGTCATACCAAAACTAATAAAAGGTTGGAAACAGTAATCATATCATTAGTTTGTACCAATAGTAGCAAAAAATTTGCAGAACGATAGTGATTCATCATAGCTCCATGAGAAGCTCTTCCGATTGAATTTTTGCCGAGACCAAGAAGTCCACTGTAGTACGGTGAAGACAAGAAATGTTGAATGCGCGAAAAAAAAGGTGATCTAAAAAATCTTCCTATTAGTTTATGGAAACTGGGAGATGTTGTGTTGCTTGATGGATTGCGATTGGAGTCATTTAAATGCAGTTTTAAACAAAGCAGAAATTTGGCGGTTAACCTTTTGATTCTTCCCTTGAAGTATCTTAGCTCAAGGAAGGGAAAGACCACACTGAACATTCGATGTACGGCGAGCAGGCTGCCGTAAATGCTTGACGAGATCCATGTGCCACTCAATATTGAGCCAAAACACTGCAAAGATGTATTGTAGACCGACGATCCTTATACCTAACCAGTAAATCATATTTTAAGTAGTAACCAGTAGCCCCCATCACCAGCAAATCATATTTACTTTGTAAATTAAGCCTCTAGTGCGAGGTATTAATAACAACTACCATTCGACTAATGTTTCAATGCGCTTCGTTTTCTTCGATGCAAATAGTCCGAGTCGATCGCCCACTGTAGTTCTCCCTCGTTGTATCTCGCCTTCGTCTCGCTTGAGTCGGATCCTCGTTTAGTCAAGCATTGCTCGAATGAGGAACGTATCAACAGCTGTCGTTTTCGCGTCCTAGTCTTCCTCGGCACCGATTTGCTCTTACTGGGTCTTTCATTTATTACTGAAACCACTCGCAAGGAGCTCTATATGAGCAAATAATGTGCACATCTGTGTATGGATTTTAAGTGAAGTGGTGCTCTTCACTACACACTACACCGCCCGCCTGTTTTACTTTATGTCCTAGGCACACTATCTACCAGTCGCCTCTTCTGCCATTCAACATCATATCCAGAAGAACAGAAACATTGGCTTGATAGGACGATAAACTACCTCTATTTATTTATATATCAGATATGCATTTATTTACCTTGACGTTTTTTCATAAAACTGAATGCATCTCACGTCTCTGATTGATCAACGCCGAGCTCCTCGTCCTTGTGAATTTTTCTTTTTAGCAACAATGATTGTCGGTGTACGAGATTCTAAAGTGTTACTTAGGCCACTTTCAACGGAGTATTGTTCCTCCGTGCGCTGATAATAGAGCGACTTGAGTGTGCGCTGGAGATGTCCATTCAATAGCATTATCAGTAATGATGGGCGGAATGCAAAACTTCGAACGCTGAACGAAATTCGAATTCGCACTTCACCCTTCCAGAGGCGCGTGCTTCTATTTTCTTCAATGATTGAGCTAACACGAAAAATGTTCATTGGAACTCGTAATGTGCCAGAAGATTCTTTAAGTTGTGTCTGCTGAGGGATTCAAGAACGTACCATGTCTTCTGTATGAGTCTCCTAAAGACCTTCATTGGGAGTTAGTGGTCATCCTGTCGCGCTCTCAATATCTGTTATAACCTAATGGTGAACGGTCTCTATTAACTGATACTCGTGATGAAGTGGAACGAGTGGTGGGACACTCATGGACTGATCAAAACGCACTCTCTGTTGTTCCTATCCTTTTTGCTTAGCAAGAAAAACGAACGTATCTCACTCACAATGTTCAATAAATATGGCATTTCCCAATCCAGCATCAACGACACGCCGCTGAATACATGTATTAGAAGCTGCGCGATGTCGCAAGCTGATATGTAGAAACATAATTTGGTACGACGTCCACACTGAGAATTTCTCGTGAAGCCGAATTGCCTTGGACAGTGTACTGATTAAGTTACATGTGTAATAGGCACGATACAAAAATTATGAGAAATTTTACAATGGTAACAGCATCGGATACTGTCAGAATCAGTTATAGAGATAAGTAGGAAAACTTACGACAGCAACAACGACGCTTAGCGTCAGAAACAATGTCGCGAGCACGGTATTTGCGAAACCGTACCAGAACGGCGGATAGTACGTATAGTTAATCTTGTCGCCAAATTTCTCACCTTCCATCTATAAATTGTTCTCTTTTGTTTGTTGCAACAGAAACTACAGGCATTAATTTGAGATCCACACTTTTCTTGCTTGATATTAGCATAAAAAACGAACCGTGCGAATATATATTCCATTAATCAAACAAGACAATGGAAACGGAGCTGGATAGCATGCTATGAATGTTTGATGTGATGTTGTTGATAATAAATCAAAAATGGCTAATAAGTCGGAAGATCATTGACAATAGGAGCTTATTGCTACAGTTCCTGTCGGAGAATGCTCCAAATCTCATAGTTCGCTAGAAGAGTGACAACACAACAAGTGCACCGGTAATGAAGTCGTTAGCACATGTGCCTCGGGAAAGGTGAGACACAGGCTCATTTACTGCCCAAAGTTCAAACTTTGCGTATCCCTTAACGATAGCAAACAGATACATAATGATCATTCAGCATTGGAAATTGCAAGGACATGAATTCTAAGATATACTGAGTGTATGAAGTTGGAGGCAGCATGCAGCGCTCATTACTGTGGTCGGCACTTCCACTGCGTAGGTGGCACTGTCAAATAATTCGGTAGACCATATTTTTTAGTTTATATGTAACACTCTCTGCGGAGACAAGCGTCTCTTCGTGACCTAAGGACTTTCGGCTTTTTTAGCGCCAACGTGAAGATATTCAACGAGTCGATCGTATTCTTCGTCGATGTTGTCGACAACGGTATCTTCCCAAGAGCCGACTAATGATTTGAATACGTCCCAGTTTATAGTAGTTCTGGGACTTCGGTGTTTGAATTTAGCGGCTTTCTCTCCTCTCCTCGAAAATCGGAACGTTGCGCGAAGGAGGCGATGGTCTGATCCCGTGTAGAACTTGGGAACAACAGCGACGTCGGTCAGGCAAAACCTTCGATTTACTATGATGTGATCTATTTCGTTATGGTACTCTCCATTGGGAGACTCCCACGTCCATCGCTGAGAGAGAGGCTTTTGGAATTGCGAGTTACCATGGATGGTTTGGGTCGTCATGATAAACTCGGATAGCCTCTCACCCTGTTCATTCCATTCTAGTCCGTGGGTCCCTATGTGACGTTCTTCAGACGTTCTTCTAGGTCCAATTTTTGCGTTAAAATCTCCGACAATGACCTTGAAGAATGTATGATCTTCTCTGAAGAATTCTTCGAGGTCCATATAGAACGCTTCGACTTCGTCTTCGTCATAGCTTGATGTTGGTGCGTAAGCAACGAAGATGGTCAAAGCCGGCATAGAACCACATCGTTTCAACCGTAATCGTCCGATGCGGGTTGTTAGTTGTTCGAACGAATCAATGTTCACGGTCAAATTCGATTTGACGAAGACGCCAACGCCACCGACACCTCTGCGATCGCATGTTCCAAGGAACAGTTCTTCTCCGGTGTCATAGACAGCGTGAAAAGGATGGCGCCTTCTCGTCTCAGCCAGGCCAATGACGTCGTACCTTATTCTTCTTGCTTGAATCAACAGATCTTCTACAGCGGATTGTTGAGCAAGGGTTCTTGCATTGTAGGTACAGATTGTCATTTTAGTCCGTTTCGATCTTGGCAGCCTAGTTCGGCCCTGAGATTTTAGCAGCCTCTCCGTACTCGTCCTACCTGGCGCTGCCGTACCAGGGGCTCTTTCGGGGTCAGGGGGAATGAGGCCCATATTTGTTACTGTTTTTGGCATTTTTTGATACCCAACGTGTAGCTTGCCAGGCTCTAAACGTGGGGGCTGGTTACTCACGAGTAGCTTGCCAGTCTCTCTCGGAGGAGCGGGAGGAGCTTATTTGTTGGAGGCGACTCCTAACCGCCTCCCATGTACTTCCCAGCCGCTTGATTGCAGGCTTTTGGCCGACTTGACTCGTAAAAATAGAGTTTTGTCAAGTCGGCACTGCAGAAGCAGGGAGCTCGTCCCCTGAATCCACCTGCGTCTCTGGGAAGCACACGGTCGCTTTTGGTTCGCGTTTTATTCCCCTATCCACCACCTGGGGACGCGCCACGTGCCCTCGCGACTAACCGGGCGGGATCCCTCAAAGAGGGAGGTCCGTGGCGCTCTAAAGGAAGATTACTGACCCGTTGGTCCGATTTCTTCACGAAAGCGATGGAAGAAAGATATGATGCTCAGCGAATTCCTGAAGCAAGGAGGACCCACTGGGCTACTCTTGCACGCGATAGGGAAAAATGGAAGAGTTGCTGGTACCCGCTCGAGTCACTCAACGATCAACGGGACGACAGGTGATACAGGTGATGTAACACTCTCAGGAAGTTAACATTAGATCGTAGTCAGAAGATTTTGACTGGCTGTCGAACCGCAATCCAAGAGTGGAAATCACTCACTCCCCTCTGAGTAAACAAGGAACAGCATGCCGAAGAGGAATGTGACATTTCAATCCTAAATTATAGCGAAATTATAGTATTTTTACTGCTTATTTCGCAGTGTTATGATGTTATTTTTATAACTTAGGGAATTGAGCGGTGAGCAAAAACACGGCCTCAAGCGGGAATTGAACCCGCGTTTCATCCTATCCGGGACTCGTGCTCTAACCACTACACCACCGAGGCACATTTGCCCGACCACTCAGTTCTCTAAGTTATATAAATAACATCATAACACTGCGAAATAGGCAGTAGAAATACTATAATTTCGAAGTATTACGCATAACAATAGCTGTCAGCTCAACGGGATTTATAATGCGAAATCGCATATCCGACCAAACCTATTAAAGGGTTGGTGGCTGATAGCTAACATAGAGATGTTGAAGAATGAGTGAGCTGGCAAATGTGCCTCAGTGGCGTAGTGGCTAGAGCACGCGTCCCCGCATAGGATGAAACGCAGGTTCGATTCCCGCCTCAGGCCGTGTTTTTGCTCACCACTCAATTCTCTAAATTACAGCGATAGATAGGTTAACGCCAGTGCCATCGTGTACATAATTATATAGCCAGTGATCATTAGCTGCACAAGCGTTCCTTTCCAGACGCAGAAAGTAAGGTTAGTTCAACAAGTTATTATGAACCAACTAGAAATTGTAATTAGAAGGCTTGCAGGATTATTTGTGCTACTTGAAAAATTAACCTTCAAGTAAGTTTTTGTCTGCCCACTTTCTTAACTCCTCATAGATGCCCATATACTTCGCCTATTTTTTTGCTTCTCTGAATTTACCTCTGTAAACGCTCTACTTTATCGGCCTTTGTACTAAGTACAAAAGACGAATATTATCGACATATGGGCTGCAATGCTTACATTAGTACATTGATGTGAGCTCTCCTTGTGAAGTTATTGTAGTCAATACAAAAGCTTCATCATTATAGTTACTTATACTTATTGATAATCTAGCCATAATAGCATTATAGGTAGATCAAGTTGCCTTCCGTTGTACATTATTGATGAATTAGTTTCCGTAACGTTAAAGGCAAAATATTATGTGAATATATATATATATATATATATATATATATATATATATATATATATATATATACATTGATGTAGAGCGATGTGCAGAACTTTCGCGTCGGGCGGGACTAGAACCCGCACCTCACTCTCTCCGGGAACGCTTGCTCTATCCATTATACTACTGGCGCCCATTATGCCCATCGCTCTACATCAGTGTATATGTATTTATAACATCATACCACCGCTATAAGCGGTTAAATAAAAAGTATGTTATTATGTGATTATTTGTGTTAATATAGGAAAATTCAACAAAAAAAGAATCCAATTATGGTGTCATTCTTGAAAAGTTTTTGCTATAAAGACTGCCGTTAGACAAACACCAGACATCGACGAAATTAATGTTTACCGTAGGAAGAACAACATTCGTTCATCACGACTGTGCAGTTCTCTACTGATATTGGGAAAACGTAGCTCTTGACAAAACTAGTTCGGTGTTGGATAGGCAATGAAATTTCTTCAAATATTTTTAGAAGCAGACGATATAACGTTCATCAAGAGATGCTCCATTTCGTAGACTATCTCGAACCCACAAAATCTACGTGATGCCTCTACCAGGAGGTGGTTATGCACTAGCGTTAAATTTCAACTGTTACGTCAAGGAACATCAGTTTCTCATAGTTTAATTTAACTTACACGAGGTAACTCAGAATCAATGCAGGATCTGCAATTTATCAATTTTCTAAATTTACCTTTCTATCCGTCGTGTTTTTCAACAGTACTCGGAGGCTATAAAAAATCACCTGTCGGCAGGATCAATTGAGGTAGCAAACTTGAATCGCAGTTGAGCAAGAATCAATTATAACTCAGAATCCAAGTTCAGATTCTTGTATCTCAGCACTAGCGGCCACATAATACTTTGCCATTAACAAGGGAATAGGTAGAGAGTGAAATTAAAAACGATTCTCTGCATACTGCAGCATATTTCATTTTCTAACAAAGTGATAGCAAGGCTTATTTTATGGACTTCGTTCCGATTAGTCAAGTTATAATACGCGCCGTATTTCTGGTAAATTTCAAAGGTTTGAATTTTGGATATTGCAGTAGCGATCTAGGCATTTAAATTTCTACGTAATCAAATTTGCACTTAGTGGAACGTAAATGGCTTGAAATACAAACAAAGTATATGACAAACGAACTATTGCCCAACATATTATGCAACATTGGTTCTAGATTTTTCGCTGTTGAAAAAGAGACCTTCCAATGTGGAGGGTTACTGAAATTTTTCTATGACTGGCGACGATCAATTAGAGATTTCGCTCGGATAGAAGCACATGCAAATTTTTAGAGAATTTGTGAAGGGATTGTGGGCTTCTTTGAGAAGATTGGGAATTCGCATCATCGCGACAAATGGAAAAATCAAAGGCGAAGCAAATATGGAACTGTTCGAGAATTTGTGTGGAAAAATTGATGAAAGTCACAGCCGTTTTGAAACATCTTGAAAAGGATTCCGAACGTCAAAGAAGTTGCAGGAATAGATGCCTAAGGATATGGCAGCACAGCTCACTACTACACGGCGCGGTCACACATGAACGACCGTCGCTAACCAAAGCTTTGCAGAGTTTTCAGCTTGATAAACCTCAAAGGACTTTGTTCTATCGCTCTAATTAAGAGTAAAATTTTCCAGCACGTAAGTTTTATGTAAGTACATCAAAATTCAGAAAAACAAATAGCTCTAGATTATGATGATTTCAACTTTGATTGACAATGTTCACTGTGAGGTAATATGTGCTTCAAAAAAACGTCTATTATCGTTGCACTGGAGATGTGGCTACCTCGACACCGTCGATCACTCATTTTGTTAAAGAGACTAGTGACCTGAAATAATGAGACGAAGTGTTGGAAGTTATACGACTGTTGCTACATTGAACTTGGCAGCTGTACGATCAAAAAAAAAAAAAAACTCTGCGACTAATTAGAAGAGTTAAAAATAGAAGATGTCGCTGTGGAAGTTCAATTTTTTGAACTTTGCTACTACGTACATGCCAACCATATGAAACTATTTCGAAGATATTTTTGAGATTAAATTGCGAGTTTGATTTGAGAAATTCTGATTACAGGTAAGATGTGAGGGTTGCATGGAGGAACTGCAAGCACGTGTTGTTTAGAGAACAAACCACACCGCAGAAATAGACTCAGTGATTTATCATCCTATTGATGCGAGAAACTGTTTCGAATATTCAAGTTCTCTAATTAAGCAGAGGTAATTCTATGTCTATTCATTCTATGTCTACCCTCTTTAAGTTGCATACCTCCCATAGCAGTTAACTTGTCGCAGCATAATGATCTCATTCAAAGAGATTTCTTGCAATTTGTTCAGTATAGAAAACACTTATTCGTGAACCATTCCCTTGTAGCGCAATTTTATTTCAATTTGGTCATTATCTATTAATCACATAATATTTCCTAAATAAGCGAAAGAAGTTGATGAAGGACTTTGTTCAGCTGACGCTTCGATGTGTTCTTCAGAGCGATTTAACCAAGCCGATGCTCCGCAGTCTTTCGTCCTCGTTGTGGTCTTCGTTGTCATTTAAGTCTGATTATCATCTAAGGAGCACTAGTCAAACATAGCCTCACTGAAAGAGGGAAAAGAGAAGCTCTGCCTGAATTTCAGCAGTAGATGTGCATTTCAGAAACAGATAACTCTGTAAACCACAGAAGAAACCGACACGACATGGCTAATGGGTCGTGATGTGTATATTCTGACACTCTCGAGTCCACGTCCAAAACAGGTTTTTTTTGCGTAGCCGACGGTGCCTAATTTCGCTATTATCACCACGACTCTTATGAATATCTCACCGGACACTTCTTTACCCTTCGCGTAGTCCTGTCATCGTTGTGGCTTCCACTCTGTGAAGTGGGTTTTTCTGCCTTAAATCTCGCGACCGACATCTCTTGCCCATCACATGGATTGATATCGTCAGTATCTGTGTTGAGCATATTCAAGGCCTTTAGTTGTAATTATGCAATAACATAATAACTTTGCATTTGAATATATTTGGGAACCTCCATTAACACAATGTATAATCTGATATCATATTTTGAGCCTTTTAAGAGACGTCGATTCCTTTAAAGGATTATTTAACCTCAAGGGATCGACGGAACCGAGGGAGGGTACTACTGATGAGTCCCAATAGGACGAAATAGGCGCCTATATAGCACTATACCTATGGCTCAAAATATGTCATATCCTTATCAGATTAAATCCTTTTAAGAGATTTGATTATGACACATATAATGCTGACTTGCGTTTCCGCCTTTTGGCCGCATTAGTGGCATTGACGACGAACATCTTACACAGTACGTAAGTGGAAGGATCACTCGAAGTAAGGTGATAACAATTTACTACATGTTGGATATGATCAAACGATATTACAGTAAAAATCGGTCGGTTGTTCATGGCTGGTAAACTGAATAATATCTCTACATTTGACTGCTTTTTGCGATCTCGCCTGAAATGATATATGACCTGATCATGCATGTAATAATAACATATTTCAATAATACATTGGCTGCCGTTTCAGCAGTACCGCCTTCATCAAATTTTGACTGAAAGCCACCCAGCCAAACCCTTTCATGGCCAAAGCAAATAAAAACCTATTAAGTAAGCTCATAGTAAAGACTTCTCATTGAGCACTGGTCAACTCTCATCAAATACTTAACGGTTTTTTCATAGAACTGCTCTTATAGACCTTGTTTAAAAATAATAATTATCGAGTACATTAATATCTTCGAGTCTGTTGCGAAGTATGGTGTGGCACTTATACAGCACTAGTCAGGCCCATTTCACCTTTCCAAGATCATCAGTAACAAGGTGCCCTTCACTGTAGCAAATTCTCAGGGGTTTTTTTCCCTGCATATAGAGGGATTGACGCCGAATAACAAATTACCACAAGTCAGGTGATGGAATCCCCGGCGTTTGATTAGCTCGAACTCGTGGCTGGTAAAACGAATCATACCTCCACATAGACTGCTTTTATAAACTTCGCTCAAAAACAGTAATAATCTAGTAATCACATTACATGTTTCAAGCTTTTTGTGAGGTCTGATAGGGCAGTCCAGTGTTAGACGGGTCCATATTGCCCCTCAGGCTCACCAGTAGTTGTTTTGAACCCTTTGTGAGGTCTGACAAAGTAAAGCATGTTATGTGATCATCAGATTATTGTTGTTCTCAAGCGATACCGGAGAAGAGCAGTCGAATGAAGAGGTATGATTTATTTTGGCGGCCAGGCTCGATTGAACCGAATCTTCTATGAGGCTTGGTATGGCAGTTATATAGTACTAGACAGGCCTGTTTCGCCTTTGTAGGCTCATCAGTGGCAAAGTGTCCTTCGGTGTAGCCGATCCCAGTTGGATATACCTCTACATATAAAGGATTCTACACCGAATAACAAATCACCGCAAGTCACGTGATAAAATCCTCCGCCACTGCAGTGATTAGCAGTCGATTTCGTGACTGGTAAAATGAATCATACCTCTTCATCGACTCCCCTTATAAACCTCGCTTAAAGCAATAGCGATCTGATATTTACATGAGCATTTTGTGAGGCTTGGAGAGCACTTACACAGTATTAGACGAGCTCGTTTTATCCTTACAGGCTCATTAGTAGCTTTTGAGCCTTCTATGAGGCTAATAGAGTAAAAGCATGTTATGTGATCATCAGATCATTATTGTTTTCAAGAGGTTCCCATAAAAGCAGTCGAGTGAAGAGGTATGATTTATTTTACCGGTCAGAAGTTCGACTGTTAGTTCCTGAAATGTTGGGTCATCATCTGACTTGCAGTGATTTATTATACAGCGTTGAATCCCCATAAGTAGGGTGTATCCCCAAGGGATCGGCTGACCAAAAGCACTGCGCTGCTGATGAGCCTAGAAGGGCGAAACGGGCCCGTCGAGTGCTGTATAAGTGCGTCAGATCTCACAAAAGGCTCGAAACATGCCATGTGCTCATCAGACCATTACTATTTATCAGTTTGTTTGTGGAAAAGAAAATTCTCTCGTTTTGGTGCCTAATCCAGGTATCCTCTTCTATAGAGAACTCTACACCTTTTATTTCTACTGTCAATGATCATATTGAATTAATTTAAGTCCCATGAGCTTCTCTCGCCTTCTTATTCGGATTTTTTATTTATTTCCCACCTAGACTCATGCTCGCCACAGTGAAGCCTTGCAGTTCAGTTTTTTTTTTACTAAATATACGTTCTCGCTGTATTTCACATTGTGCTCAATAGATTTTAACAAATTCATCATTGATTTTTCTCAAGCATGCAGTTTAGTGCGTGACAGATCGCAGTATAACGACGAAGGGGTGAGGGGCTGTGGCCGAGTGGTTTTGATGATCGCCAAGGCACTGGGTCGATCTCCAACACGCTGCGGCTATCAACAACCGGCGTGACATGGAGCACCCCGCCTGGCTAGAAATTGAATGAGGACGTATCCTGTGGAAATGTTTAGAACCTTACCGAAATTGTTACTTCAAAGTCATCCATTCCTGCTCTGGAGTAAAGTTCAGTTTGGGGCGTAGGCAACTGATGAAAGGGCAATAGCTCCGAAATGTCCGTGCACTCTGGCGTAACAACCTCGGTAAAGCTTTAACTATTCTTAAAGGATATATTAAATGCTTACAGCAAGGTTCAAAAAACAGTTCATGAGATGAATGAGATATGCTTGAACAATGTAGTAAGATTTTTATCACGAAGATCAAAAACGAATTGTATGCTAGAAATACTGGGATTTGCCCGGAGAAAAACTGTGATACGGATCAAATGAAGTGATGGAAAGATCAAGCGGTGTAACGTGATCTCATTGAATTTTATTATCGAGCTCTATAACGTGGATAAGCGTCGTTAAAAGCATCTGTCCTATAGCTGTCATGCGTCGATGATCCTCAATGAACTTCGTTTCCATCACGGAGCAGAAGACTTTCAGCCTTGGTGACTAAAGAAATCTGACGTGAACTGAAAGATCCGTTCGTGATACTAAGTCGAGAAAAAAGTTCCTCAACTCCACGAAACATTCAAATTTTATGTTTGTATCACACAGTATCGATTATTGTAAATGCATGGGAATATCTCAGGAATAGTTCCATGAAAGATCACCACGGCCGCGGTAGTTATAGTGCATTGAATTTTAATGCACTCTTGGGATGTCAAGTGATGACGGTGGGCAAAATTACGCTTCGAGTTTTGATACGCAATTGCTGGAAGCAACATCTTCCAACAAGAGATGCTGCAAAGTAAATCTGTATTGCCGGAGGTGAAGGAACTGTGAGATATGTGATTGTTGCAAAGTGGTACAAACGATTTGAAAGTGTTGATCTCAGTCAACGCTGTGCTGGTGGAAAAAAAGCGACATTGGTTGGTCGAAGGCGTGCGCTGTTTCAGCAAGACAATGCCAAAGCTCTCTCCTAGGAAGACTAAGGAAAAGTATGATGAATTGGAGTGATTCGAGGTCTTGTTGCACTCAGCCTACAGTTTAGGTGCTGCGCCGTCCGATTATTGTCCATTTTCACCGCAAGGGAACATTTCCTCTGTGTGCACGCCGCTTCAAGATATTTGATCAGGTTGAGGAAGCATGTCAGGAGTTTTATGATTTGAAGCCCAGTGAATGACAATGCGAGCAGATCCGGGAGCTTGCACAAAGTTGGCAGAAATCGTGGATAAGAATGATCTTTGGTTTGAAGAATGATTAAAGTTGTTCTCACTTTATATCATGTGTTAATTCTGAATTCTCAGCGGGTGTTAAGGAACTCTATTCTCAACCTAATATTTGGTGTCTGGAGCCGAGTACCTGTGACTAAAGCTAGACATTGCTTTGTTTATGAGTATTTCAAACTTATGGTGCAGGATAAAAGATACCTTAGATTTATAAACAGCCATCATTGAAATTACCATACCATTCAAGCCCGTCAAAAAGCACGAAAATTTGCCTATTTACAGCTGCAATCAAGGAAATTATTCTAAAAGCAGTATTGTTTGTTTTCGACGCTTCCACAAGACTTTTAGGTCTATACGACAAAAACTTTCACAAATACAATAGAGATATGAAAAATGAGATGTAGAGCAAACTTTTCATGAGTGAATGATAATGCTTCGAAACAGTATTCAATTTTGTTTCCTCAGCAAATGTAAATATCACTTAGATAATCGCTGACTCTTTTTGATGTAGAAGGGATGAGACTGGACTTACTAATTTCTCAAAAGTCGATCGTTAGTAATTTTCTCGGTTACAAAAGATTCTGTTATCAATGTGTTGTTGTTCGCTTCATAGGTGTTCTTATTAAGCGGATGTACTTTTTTGTTAGAAGTTTTCTGTCTCTAGATCTGACATTGTAGAAGCGTCGGCGTTTTCAACGTTCTACGCTGGTCTATGATTTTCTAAGATGGGCTCTTGATGCTCTACATCATTAGACGGACCTTTTCGATGACTCCGAACCCGCGTCAATTCTCCGAAGCTTTCCAATAACTGGATGTTCTACAAATTCGTACAACTCATTCATCTTGCGGTAAATGTTCGTTCAAATTCTTCTTTAAAGTTGAACAAACCCAAAGTCTGGTGAGAGTCGCCGGCAATTTTCGCCGTCGGATCACAACAGTTAACGGTACTTCTTCCTTCAGTGCTAAAAGTTGAGTTCATCAGAATGTTTTCCTCGAAAGACTTGCCTTTGAGAATATCGTTTGCCATCAAATGAGTTGAATCAAGAGAATTGATTCGACGTGATTTTGCTGAACGCAGACTTTCAATAACTTGCTCCAAATCCGACTCAGTGATCACTGGGTATGAGATATAATGTTCTGACGTTTGGATGACGAGCCATGACCATCTTCAAGGATTTTGTTTCTTTCTGTGCAATCGTGATATTATGAGGTGCTCAAGTCTTGCCCAAATTGTCGATGTCATCTACTTTCTGCCTTTCCATCATCATAGTCTTGTGTTTAGCAAGTGTTCTACCGCAAATGCTGCAGAGTTCATTCTCAAACATTGCGTTATCAAGAGAAGATGCAATAGTGACAGCGTTTCCACGCGAGTCTTCTTCAGTCAGCTTCACTGTCAGAGCTTCTTCTGAAATTGTGAGAAAAGTCATTGTCACTTTTGCCTTTTTGTCGATATGTTTTCCAACTTTTTACTACACAATTGAAATAACGAATTGATTTCACGTTCATTGATACTGAATTCAAACTAACTTCTTTCTTTTCTTTTCTACTGTTTTTGAGATCTCGCTCAAAGCAATATATGGAAACTGACTGAAGCGAAGGAATAGATGAGGCTGTAATGCCTAAACACGTATCGTGCACTGTATAAGTACCATATTTGACCTCATGAAAGGCTCGAAATATGTTATCTGATTGAACTATTTTTGTTTCAACCGTAAAATTTTTCGTTTGATGATATAGAAGCATTACTTTATTAGCGCTTTATCTGATCCGTCATCTCAGAATTTTTTTTCACTGCCCGGATTCCAGTACTATCAAAATTCAATTCGCTTTTTTCGTTTTCTTCTTTGAACGTCGTGGAATACTGCTTGAGCGAGTCTTCTTGCAATCTCGAGAATGGCCTTGCTGAGGCGTTCCATAGGAAGTTGTTGATGACTGCCGGAGAGAAGTGGGTGGAGGGTGAAGGGGGGAGAGAGGGAAGGCGGAGGGGAAGTGGAGTTCGACTCCATTCTCGCCGCGACGAGCATCATAGCCACTCGACCCGGACTCCCCATATAGAAGCATCATATTGCCCAAATAAGTGAGTACAGCTCGTAGCTCAGATGTTGTACCACCCCTTTTTCACTAAATTTCATCATGATGATTCTCCTTGGAGATAAGGTAAATCACAAGTCCTCTGCGAGTGATGGCAGCAAATGCAAGCGCAGTTGTCAGGACCATAAGAAGAAAGTCTACCTTAGTATCTCCACTGTTTCGCAGCAACTAATTCGAGGGGAAGCATGAAAATGGCATATCGTCGAACCCAGCGTGCTGGACAGGGGGCGTGTACGTCGGCCGGCCCATATTGTGAACGCGAGAATCAAAGAAACGCGTGGGGGGCTTTCCTTTCAGAACCAACATTTTTCTAGCCATATGGGAGACGGACGTGTGAAGGAGAGAGACACACACAGGGCAATGAGTGAGGTCGTAGAGATTGTCTCAAATAGCAGAGGAGTGGAGTGGTGTGAAATACCTGGTGTAAATGAATGTTGTTAGTGGGCTTTTTAAGTGGTGGGTTGTTTTGGGTGTTGGTGGTGGTTGTGTGTGTGTTGTTGTATAAAGCTAGTAGTTGGAACCTATTGTGAATTTTATCCGTAAGGTAAGCATCAGGTGTGGGCAACTTTGTATAGAGGATGAGGCGCGGGGGTGCGGTGGGGGGCGCGCGTGGGGGACGGGCAACGTTGCACGCCCAAGGAGGGAAGTAAGTATCGAAGGGTATGGTGCTTGTTGGCCTATAGTGAGAGAAAGATAGATGAGATATGTTGTGGGGTTGAGAAGGAGTTGGCGCTGATGGGGTTTGTGTAGGCATCGTGTCGGGACTGACTTTGTGTGTTTTTAGAGGCTGGAAAATGATAAGGTTTGCGGGTCACGAGCGGCTGGAAGGGGGGGTGGTGTGGAGAGTCTGCTGGTTGGTGGTAGAGGGGTAGTGAGAGTATGGGAGTCGGCTGTATCGGGTGCCTTGGCGGTGTTTAAAATGATATTTATGTCCTGTTAGAGATGATGCTTGCGGGTAGAGCGGTTTTGAAAGTGTTTGGGAGATCGTTGGTGGAGATCTATGAGGAAGGACATAGGGAAGAATTATGGATGTTGTTGGGGGGCGAGTTCGTCGAGCGGCCAGCAAGCTAGGGTTGTCCCTGTAGCAATAGAAGAGTAAGTATTGGTTTAATGTGTCACAAGCTCGTGTGGGGAGTTCTTTAATATACCACACCACTAAAAAAGAACATATCCCCGAGGCGAAAACTCTAAGAAACGCAGATACTGGAGACAGGATATAAACTCGGGATAGTATTATTGTTATGTAAGTTGAGTGTAAGTATAAAAGTTTACTGACGGTAAAAAAAAAAAAAAAATTTTTTTAAAAAAAAAAATTTTAAAAAAGTTTATAGTTTTTTTTTGTTCGTTGCCAAATAACTTGTTATCTCTATGGTGTTTATGTACGAAGCTCTTCCCCCACTGCTAAACCTTGCTACTTGTTATTGTTTCTCCTTTTGCTAAAAGTATACTGTGTAGTTTTTTGGTAATTGTTTTTTTTTTTTTATTGTTTTTCAAAAATGATAAGGATCATTGTAAGTAATTTTTATAACAGTTTATGTAAAATAACGTTTTGTTTTTGTTAAAGAATTTTTTATTTTTAAAATTTATAAAGATTCATAGTCTCCGGCAAGAAAAAGGAGCATCCCGACTGTGTATGATGGTGTATTACTTTCAAGCACTTTTACCGATGTTCGGCTTATAGATGTTTTCTATTTGCTTGTTGTCGGTGCGAGATTTAGTTTTGTCTTCAACATATTGAATTTCTCTGCGGCCTGTGATATTCTAAACCCTTTGTTTTGAAGACCTGTGGTCTTGTGACCACATGCTTCTGTATCTCCAATTGGGGTGGGGGGGGAACAACTCTACGGTTTGCCCACCTCACCGCATTTCTATTTCCCCAGCCTTGC